>JAAGAY010146375.1:13481-26053 GCA_011801015.1 Ardeotis arabs
GGTAGGAAAAAAGAAAGCAATTTACTAATAAACAGTTTAAACACTGTGTAAATTAAATGACTTGTCAGGCTCATCCTCATGGGTTTCAAATGAGCTAATTGCATAAGCAGCAGGAATTCAGGTAGCTAGACTGCAGATACACTAGTATTACAATGTCATCCTAGAGGAACTTGCTTCTGGAAAGAATCTGGCCAGAAAAGGCATATCCTGCTAATAAGGATGCATGTTGGCATGTAAGTAACGTACAGTAATGTTTTTTTATCTTCATATGGAGATGCTTTGTCATTGCTTTGACAACAGTAAAGTGCTTATGACTACCCTGACAGGTAATACTAGCTAATATGATCATATGAATTTAACATTATTTTCAGCTATACCTCTTCCTCGCATACAAGTTGTTCTGTTAACACTCAGATTTTACAGAATGTCTACTGGGAACAGGAAATTCTTCCCATTCAGAGCAGTCAAGAAAATATATCAAGTGCCTATCTCTCATAGCAATAATCTATACAGCAGGCCTGTCTTCTATTCTTCTATTCATTCTATGGAAGACTTCTCAGAGACAATGCATTGAAAATATATGACAGACTTCCTCAAGTCTGATTAACTTAAGATACTGGTAAGCATCTGTAACTATGTTATTAGGCAAAGAGCATCATAACCTCCTCCTCTCCTGAGGAACACTGGAAAAGTTGGCTAGGATGAGGTGACAGACTTGACAACTATAGCTTTGTAGGGCTACATTGGGAATGTAAGCAGCTACATCCTGGCAACTACCAAGACTCTAGGACCAAATGAGATAACTAGGAATTTCCAACGGACTGAGTCATCCTAAGGCTAGTGTTCAAGGGAAGTCAGATGAAATGTTGCATGTGGGATCTTTCCACCAACTACAGATAACTGGCTCACACAGGGACATCTCCACTGTGAGCACTTTGACTTACAGGAAATGACACCACCTCCCTGACTTATTTCCGAGATCTTAGTTATACTAGCAATAGAAGCTGCTGTGACATTCAGTCCTTAGGCAATGAAAACTTTGAATGCAGGCAAACAAGCACCAGCAACTAAAGCTGGGCCAGAACTTCCTCTGCCCATGATTTTTCAAATGTCACCAAAAATAGAAATTCAGACGTGCTCTGGATGCACTTGGCTGTGGAACAGGCAGAGTTACATACACCTGCTTCTGATTGGACAACTTCATACAACAGCTGAGGAATTATTCACATGCTGACTTTGCTCTTTGGAAAATTACTTCATTTTATGTTTAGAATATAAACTGTTTGACTACAAACTATTACTATATCAATCCCGTTCTGTCCCCTGATCTAATGTATAGAACCACTGAGAGTGCAATGTACCTGTTGTGTCAAGCCTTTAAAGAGAGCTCTGGTAATGTTAATCAAGTTTTTGGATCCAGAAACCTTGGCGTACATGTCTTTAATGCCAATTAGTTTGCAGATTGTGATGATAGCTCGGTGACAACGAAGACCATATCCTGGGGAAGAAAAAATAAACTAGCATTATGTGGTTATTTGTAAGCATACAACTTAGCTAAGGAAGAAGAGTGAACTAAGTACTCTTCTTAGTCATTTTTGTTACCTCACATGTTAGAACACATTATATCTTAAAAATGGCAAAATCACTCTGATCACTTCATTTTTTTAATATTAAATATACTTGAATCAACATATTGCAAAATAAAATGAAAATGTCACCACCTATAAGCTCAAAACATGAATCCATAAAAAATGCAACCTGAAGGATTGTTTAATACCACAAGTTTGGGTAGTATTCCTTAGAAGTAACATTGGTAGCTTTAGAATAATCTTTCACAAACATATTCCACCACCCTGGGAACATCCACCAAACAAAAGGCAATTTCTTTCTCCCACTGAGCAGAAAAATAACTCTAGTACTTCCCAAAACTGAAAGTAGTAATTAAAAAAAATATCAGAGAAGCAATGCAACAAGTTTACTTAAAAGAGTATTAAAAAGAAGCCATTACAAGGAGAGAGGAGCTAAATGCAACTGGACTGTCTCTTCTAAGAAACAATACCTACATAGCTTCAAAACTCCTTTCTCTGCAATTTCAGGTGACCAACTGCTGAATGACAGCTTCAGTAACTCCTAATGATGGTAAATCTGACTTTAAAGTCCTGGTTAACAAACACGATGGAGGGATTTAAACTGGTCTCCTCTGGTGAAGTTACTGCTCAAAACAGCTGGTATGCTCAAGCACTGCTGTCCTCCGGGCTTCCTTCCAGAAGGACCCTGCAGTAGAAGCAATGTCAGTATCTCTCATTCCCAGGGAGATTGCTGCTGGATGAGAGGCCTACAGTGTCTTCCTAAAGCCTGAGATTGTGCTCAAGACCTCTATCAGACACAGAGCAGGCAGAGAAATTGGGGAGGGAAGGAAAAGGGAAGTCCAAGTAAGTCTGTGAGCAATAATGCTCCAACACAAAAGTCTAAACACAGAGGTGCTGGGAAAGAGGGTGAGTGCCTGCTGCCACTGGTATTTCTTGCTGCTCACAGGCCTTTGGGCACCCAAATAAACTCTACCACATTTTTTATTTTATTCACCTCCTGGTAAGCAAAGCTTTGAGCACTGAAAGTGCAACTGAAGCTGCCTGCAAATTTAGGAAGGCTTGTCCTCTTCAGGTTGCAAAAGCTAGCGGAATACTCTATACTATTAAGAGAGTAAGACAGTACAGATGACCGAGGTACTGTGTAGAGACATCATTTCTTTTCTCCTGGCCCAGCAACTGGCATGAATTACATTTTGTTATTACATCAGTGGCACATGAAAGACACGGGAATGGAAATAAAGCAAGTAACAGACTCCTAGGAGCTAAAACTATATTGGAAAGACAGCAAAATACTCTCTACATTTCTAGAAAAATCTATTCTGTTAATCAAGCTTAAAGAACAAATGAATGTTGTGACAATAATTTGCTTTCAACTTACTGTTCAGAGCAATAAGATCACTGAAAAAAGTTTGTGTGTTTCTGTGAAACCACAGGACAAATCACAAAAGCTTGTGACTGTAACAACTTGAAATTTGTAGATGAGTGGAGAGACAAACATATTTCAAAATGCACAAACGCAACTGAGGTTTGCATGTCATCTGCATACATCTCCATCACAGAGTGTCAGATTGGCTCTAATGTATAATTATTGTACATTAGCATTAATTGCAAATGGTTTCTTAGACTTGCCAGATTTTAATGGAGGATTTATTTGCGGAGTCTAATTTTGCTCTCTCATTCCCCAGGGAGTTTTGTTTCATGTGGCCTAGCTCTATTAATCTTTCAAAATTGGTTTGTGATAGTTCTAATGTATCTTACTTAAAAGCTGAAAAGCCAGGTTATTGATTAGTCCACTCTGTGGGACAGTCTTGCTGCTGAGTAAACGAGGGAAAAAAAAAAAAAACACTATTCCAGTGCTGCATGTTTTATTGTGCCAATGTGATGCTTTTTCTTTTAATCTATAATCAGAAAAGAAACTACAGCCAGCCAAATCCATTTGTCCTTCCATTTGAAAAATCACTGTTTTCTACGCTATAAGGCAAAGTCAAGTTTTAGACAGAATTACAAATGAATGACCTCTGAAAGGCAGTTTGTCAAAGTTTCATTTTCAGTGACTTAAAGCATTTAATTTCTGGTGGTTTTATTCTTGCTTTTCTCCTATCTTATCTCAATCAGGCTTCTGCAGATTGCTAATACCCAAAAAGTAGAGGCCAGAAAACTAGACCATCGGTCACTGAACAAAATTTATTCCCAACACAAAAGCAAAAAATCCCAACTGCAAACTCTAGCTGTGGAGAAAAAGTTGGGCTCAGATATTTTTGTCTTGCCTGTGGCACTCACCCTGCCTTACTGCAGTTAAATTAAATTAGGCCTATATAAGAGAACAGGGTCATCTAAATCTAACAAATTTTCTCACACTGAAAAAGATACAATTGTAATCAAAATAAGTACTTAAAATGTATCCTTCCTATAAACTAACACAATCCATTATAGGCAATCTACATTAGATTTTGTGCGTAGCTAACGCAAGAGTTCAGAAATAGAATACCCACTTTAAAACCACACTAAGGGACTAATATGAGTTAAGTTTGCATTCAGAAGTTCACATAACATTACTTTTTTAACTTCGATTTTTCACTTGTTTAATATGTAATCTTGACTATACAATGGGGGTTTTCTCCACTTTGCAGGGATTAGGAATAAATACAAGAAAGGAATGTTTAAGTATAGCAGTGACTTCAACTTTTCTACTAAAACACTAGGCTTTGTTGTGATCATTTGTTGAGATAGCTGCCTGAGTCCCGCGTACAGGAACTGGAAATAAACTGCCAGCTGTAATTATGCAAAGTAAGAGGCTTCAGCATACACAAATATACAGTTGTAATGCCATCAGCAAACAGAAGGAATCTTTTATACTTTAAGTGAAGACATTCTACATATGCTATGGTCTAATGTGAAAACTATGAATAATTGTAATTTCTTATACCTATTAATTACAGCTACGGGGTATGAGTGCTGGGCTTCACAGCCATGTAAGTGTATTTGACAAATTGTTTTGCACTTCCCCTTAATCTCTATTAGGAACTCATTTACACTACTTACTGATGTAGCTATGTGGCTAGTAGAGTAGTCTCATGACTACTGCAATTGTAAAGTCAGGTAAGAGATTAAGGTAAGATTAAGAGCTGCCCACACTCCAAAAGGAAGCATATTCTCCAGCACAGATGAGCAATACCCCCGGGTAGTTTCCATCCAGCTGGCATGTGCTAGAAACAGGAGTGATCTGGAGTGGTGACAGACACGAAGTCCAGAGCCTGCCTCAAGTTAAATCTTGTTCTGTAGCATGTCCACAAGTCATTTAATTGTTCTAAAAGTAGAGCCAGCTCCCACTGCTGCTATGAATCCTTCCTTAGAGCATAACACAGAAGCACGTCAAAAATCAAGAAAAGCTTTATCTATACCATCCTTAAAAACTCAATTTTGCATAGACATGTAATGTTACAGCTTGTTTTCAGGTCATGAGCACATAATGAAGTGTCTCTCTCACACACACACACACACACACACACACACACACACTTCATCTACAAAATTTTACACACTGATCTGTCACTAGATTATCTTAGTAAGGCCAATGATGCCTGCTGCCCAGAGCACACTGGACATAAGCACCATTTCCTCTTAGACAACATCAAATCTGCTTCACAAAATGCATAATCTAGTTCCATCAGTTATAAAATAGGGAAAATATTCATTAAGTGGAAAAGTGGGTTTTGGAGGATACTTGCATTTATGTGAATGTGTTGTGTAACTGAAATGGCTGGCAAAAGGCAAAGCACTGGCCAAAACTGGCAGCAACAAGCTACCAAGGCTAAAGGTGCTAATGTGACAGAACTGGACTTGTATTCTGACACAGTTTGGTATGACACTCTCACAAATAAACTATGGAAATAAGAAGCAGGCAGAACCATCATTAAAGTATGTATCCCCATTACCAGCAGTCTGCTGTCAGGCCAAGAGCATTTTCCAGATAGGATCCTGCTGTGGATTTGTTATGGCTTTAATATCTGCAATTATCTTCGCTGACGGCTTGGATGGAGGAACAGAGAATGAAAAAATCAGTTGAGGATATCATCTTGGGAAAGGCTGCAAGCATACTAGAGGTCAGAAAAAGAAGTCAATATAGGTCTGACAAACTGAAGACACAGTTTGAAACCAAAACAGTGAAATTCAACAAAGACAGATGCAGAGTGCTTTACTGAGAAATCAAAAGCACAAGTACAAAATAGAGGAGGCTTGACTAAACAGCAACAGAAAAAGGATCTGGGGATTATAATGAACCACAAAAAGGCCCCCAGAGATCAACAGAATTATCCTGCTGCAACACATTTGAAGCCTAGAACAAATAGCATGCTATATATGTTTTTCCAAGCACTACCAATCAGTGGTGTTCACGTGTCAAATGTTGCTCAATGAAGTTAAACGCTTTAAGAGGCCTAGACCTCATGTGCAGCGTGCACACAGACAAAGTACAGCAGAACAGCAAGTGCAGCTTCTGGGGAAGGTGAAGAACGGAAGGCAGTGACTGCTGGCACCAAGAGCATGGCTCCAGCTCCACCTGAAGTCTTGCCACTATGAAACAGGTTCACTGTCCTCAAGGCTGAGGAGGAGTCAGCTGTGCTTCCAAGCAAAGCATCTGGGTCATCTGACCCTGAACAATGCAACACCACTGGGAGGAAGCAGTGACTGATAGTAATGGGCAGCTCCCTCTTGTGGGGAAGAGGCACCCATCTGCTGATCTGACCTGTCATCTAGAGAAGTTTGCTGCTTGCCAGGGGCCTGGATCCCAGATGCTGTGGAGACTGCTGAAGCTTGTCAGACCCTCTATTACCCCTTGCTGTTCTTTCATGAGTGCACCAATGATACTGCCAGGAGCAAGCTGGAGAGTATCAAAAGCAACTAAAGAGCTCCGGGGGCAACAGTCAGGGGCATGGGAGCCCAGGTAGCATTCTCTTCAACCCTGCTGAGAAACAGAAAGGGTGTAAGGAGAAGGGCACTGATAATGCAGGTCAACAAGTGGTTGTGGACATGGTGTCAGCAACAGGTTTTTGGTTTGTATGACAATGGGACCTTGTTTGAGGACCAGTGTGTGCTTGGAAGAGATGGGATCCACCTTGCTAAGCAGGCCAAAGGTATCTTTGGCAGCAGGATGGCTGACCTGGTGAGCATGGCTTTAAACTAGGAAAGACAGGGAAGGGAGAGTTAACAGCAGCTCTCTGAGAGGGTGACAGACCAGCTCGACTAACAAAGGGTCTGGAGGGATGTGAACAAAAGCAAAAGCAAAAATCATCAAAACAGTGACCTCCAGCATTTGCAGATAAGCAAGTGTCTGCAAGGCCCTGTTAATGGAAAAGTGCTTTCTGGGAAATCAGTATGCTAAGGTGCCTCTCTGAAGTGCCTGTACACTAATGCATGCAGCATGGAGAGTAAACATCAGGAATAGAGAGATCTGTGTGCAGTTGGTATTGTTGAAATCACAGAGACAGGTGGATGACTAACATGAATGGAATGCTACAGTGGAGGGATACAGACTCTTTAGAAAGGACAAGTTCAGAAGATGAGGAGATGGAGTTGCCCTTTATGTGAGAAAATAGCTGAATGCATGAAGGTCTGCTCTACTCTGGGGATGGCTGATGAGCCAACTGAGTGCTTACAGGTAAGGATTAAAAAGCAGACCAGTATGGGTGACACTGTAGGGCATGTCTGCCCGCTAACGGACACCTGATCAAGAAGAACAAGTGGATGAAGCCTTCTACAGACAGCTAGAAGGAGCCTCACATTCACAGGCACTGGTCTTCATGAAGGACTTAAACTGACCCAATAGATACTGGAGAAAAAATACAGAAGGGCGTAAACAATCCATGAGAAACGTGGAGGGCATTGACAACAACTTCCTGGCTCAAGTGAGAGAGAAGCCAACAAGGAAAGGCACTCTGTGCGGCCTCGTACTCATAAACAAGGAAGGGCTTGTTAGGAATGTGAAGGCTGAAGGCAGCCTTGGCTCTTCAAGGATCTGTTTGGAAGAGTCCTGTGGAATAATACTGAGATAATGAAGAACTGCCCACTGTAGCAGAAGAGCAGGTTTGAGACCATCTAAGGAACTTGAAGGTGCACAAGTCCATGGGACCCAACGAGATGCATCTATGCATCCTGAGGGATCTGGTGGATGAAGTTGCCAAGCCACTGTCCATCATATTTGAGAAGTCGTGGCAGTCTGGTGAGGTTCCCGGTGACTGGAAAAGGGGTAACATAAGCCCCATTTTTAAAAAGTGAAACAAGGAAGACCTGGGGAACCACAGGCCAGTCAGTCTCACCTCTGTGCCTGGCAAGGTCATAGAGCAGATTCTCCTGGAAACCACGCTAAGGCACATGGAGAGCAAGGAGGTGATTGGTGACAGCCAACACGGCTTCACTAAGGGCAAATTGTGCCTGACCAATTTGGAGGCCTTCTCTGACAGGGCTACAGCATCAGCGGACGAGGGATGGCCAACTAATGTCACCTACCTGGACCTGTGCATGGCATTTGACACTGTGCCACACAACATCCTTCTCTCTAAACTAGAGAGACGTGCATTTGACAGATGGACCACTTGGTGGAGAAGGAATTGGCTAGATGGCCGCACTCAGAGAGTGGTGGTCACCAGCTTGATGTCCAGGTGGAGACCGGTGACGACTGATGTTCCTCAGGGGTCAGCATTGGGCCCGGCCCTGTTTTAACATCTTTGTCGGCGACATGGACAGTGGCGTAGAGTGCACCCTCAGCAAGTTTGTCAACAACATCAAGCTGTGTGGTGCGGTTGACAGGCTGGAGGGAAGGGATGCCATCTGGAGGGACCTTGATAGTCTGGAGAGGTGGGCCCATGCAAACCTTGTGAAGTTTAACCAGGCCAAGTGCAAGGTCCTGCATATGGGTCATGGCAATCTCAATAACAATTACAAGCTGGGTGGAGAATGGATTGAGAGCAGCCCTGAGGGGAAGGACTTGGGGGTACTGGTGGATGAGAAGCTCAAGATGAGCCAGCAATGCGCACTTGCAGCCCAGAAAGCCAACTGCATCCTGGGCTGCATCAAGAAGAGCGTGGCCAGCAGGTCGAGGGAGGTGATTCTCCCCCTCTACTCCACTCTTGTGACACCCCACCTGGAGTACTGCGTCCAGTTCTAGAGCCTCCAGCATAAGAAAGACGTGGACCAGTTGCAGAGGGTCCAGAGGAGGGCCACAAAGATAAGAGGGCTGGAGCACTTCTCCTATGAGGACAGACTGAGAGAGTTTGGGCTGCTCAGCCTGGAGAAGAGAAGGCTCTGGGGAGACCTCAGTGTGGCTTTCCAGTTCCTAAAGGGGGCTTATAAGAAAGATGGGGAGAAACTCTTTTAGCAGGGCCTGTTGTGATAGGACTAGGGGTAATGGTTTTAAAATAGAAGGACGCAGATTCAGACTTGATATAAGGAAAAGATTTTTTACAATGAGGGTGGTGGAACACTGGAACAGGTTGCCCAGAGAGGTGGTTGATGCCCCATCCCTGGAAACATTCAAGACCAGGTTGGAGGGGGCTCTGAGCAACCTGATCAGGTTGAAGATGTCCCTGCTCCTTGCAGGGGTGTTGGACTACATGACCTTTAAAGGTCCCTTCCAATCCAAAGTATTCTATAAAGCCCTGGAGGGAAGAGGAGCCAAAGAAAGCTGGTCATATTCAAGGATCACCAAGGATCACCTACCACTGGGAGATGTTCTGTCACTGTAGTACAAATCTACTCTGCTCTTGGTGCTTTCTGCAGAGAAGAAAAGGCTGATAACGGATGTGATCTAGCTAACATGGGCTTGATTTTTCTTAACAAGTTTATTACTCAATTCTTTTGGGTAACTGGCTTCCTAAGCCAGTCTCTTGTCTCAAGGTGAGACAAGATAAAATGAAAGATTTCCCTCACGGCATAAGGTCCTCTGGTACCTTACTGGGACCAGAGGACCTTATGCCGTGAGGGAATCATCCAGTGCAGACACTCTCCTCTCTGTAACAGCAGCAAAAGAATAGCAGTGTCAAGAGTGAAGAGTGTGGCCTAGACTTGGCAGGTTCCTAAAAATCATGACTAGAATATGATTTCTAGAAAGGAGTGATTTCCAAGGGCAATCAGTTTGGCCTGTCTGCTTTTACAAGAACAAAACCTCTAGGGAAGTGTTGGGTTTTTACCTTTTTCTAACAGCGTGCAACAGGTGATAAGTACTTGAAATCACATTAACCTTTAGCAGCCTGTCTCTGACTGTAGCCTATTTCTACACTTTCAACTCTGCCTTTGAAATGACTGCTTGGCATTTCTCCTCTTAATAAATGTTTCAGGTGGTTTCGTTTTGTGTTTGAGAGATGCTGCTCTTCCCTCAGCTCTCCAAAGAAGGCTGAATTTGCATTATCACCACTCGATAATGGATACAAGGAGACAGTCAATTTGAGGCATACTGTGATTCAGGCAGAGCATACATCTGTTTTCATGTTTAAAAAACCGGCTTTAAATCTGGCTTGAGTGTCAATCTAGTAAATAGGGGTAATTGTGTCTTAGTTTCAGTCACTTTTCAGAGGTCATGCCGCTTTAAAAGCGGCATGTTGTTCATTGTGTATTAATTAATTCCAATGCAGTTTAATTATAGGCTTTCATCTGCATGCTTTGTTTCCAAGACGGAAGGGAAGCATTGCTGAGCGCGCTCCAGAGGAGCACTGCTTTCTCTGATGTAAGGAGGCATGGGGCTGTGATGGGGAGAATCTAAGGACACTGTTGTTGCAGCAGTCATGGCTGCCTGTGCACATTATCAAGCTTGAAAAGCCTTCACAGAGTTTCAGGAGAGATGCAATAGCACTGATGGTGATGGGTGACTAAACACATTTTTCTTCAGAGCTGCCCAGAAACAGCTGACGAGTGCAGTTTTAGGAAGGCCTCTGAAGAAGCTCATTGCGTATGTCTTTATTGCCACCTTCTGGAAAGGGAGAAGAATAATTTTTGAGTAGATTCTACAAACATCAGGTCCTCTATTTTTGACAATACGCATGCCAACTTTTTTTGTACAATTACTTACTCAAATTGGCAATGGAAGACAAAAGTTTGTGCAAAGCAAAAGTAGTATGCTCTTGATACTCCTGGACACATCGCTCTACTTCACTCTCATTTCTTTCTTTCGTCATTATTTTGCATTTTCTGTAAATAGCCTATTTCCACAGGCACTTTCATCTTAGGGAGCTTGGATTTTCAGCTTGTTCTTATAAGCAATACAATTGCAGGAAGAAAAATAGCTTGGAATAAAGAATTAGTAAAGCTGATATTTCCTCAAAGTGCTCTCTAGAATGTACGTGCATCTTGATTTTAACTGCATCTTTATTTTAATGAAAGCAAGGTGGTATTTTTCAGAAGCACTCATTCCTAATCTGTGCCTAGTGATGTCAGTGGAATCTTTTGGAGGGTTTGGGGATTTTTTTTGTGAATTTCAGTAAGAATATTTAAGCCATGACCAAGTGTTTTATAAACATCTACTTTCAGATGTATAACACTACAGCCAGACCAGCTTACTGAAGAATTACGTATAGAGAAAAGAGGGGAGCACTGCTTAATTAATGTATTAACAATGTATGCTTAATTTAACTGTTATTATAAGTTATGGAAATCATATTGAGGCTTTTAGAAAGTAGATACTGATGCATTTGAGAGGAAGAGGAGAAATGAACCATGAAGTAAATTGTATCTTTTGACTAGTAATTCTGAGACAGAATTGATATTGCTTGACTATGTTAATATCTGATGTTATTTTATGTGTATATACTATATATTATATTTGGATATTTAATATATAGTTTGTATATTATATATGTTATATAAACTAAATATAAAAGTATGTGTCTATATTTAAATAAACATCTATTTTAATATATAAACAAAACCAAGGAAACTAGAACAGGAGCTAGATGGACAAAGGATTTGAGATGATATCTTGGACCATTTAAGGTGGGAGACTATAAAGCAGTGACTTGCTTGTAGGCACATAGAGGAGTCTGTAGCTGAGACAAAAGCAAGTTTAGATTTCCACAATGCTAACCATAAGCCCACTTGTCTCCTCAATTGTTCTTGCGTCCTCCCACTCCAAACTAACTAGCTTTCTTGCATCTCTGCTTGAATTTCTTGCAGAGTTTCTGTAAACATTTCTAGCTCCAGGAATGAAATACCATTTTCTTCTTCCTCTCTCTTAATGAAGTCTTCTTTTTAGCAGCTGTCATCTCAGTAACGAGACCGCCTTCTACGGTCTGCGAGTAGATTTGAATCCTAAGATTTAACCCATGTAAAGCAAGAACATGTCTTGAGCAATTCCTAAAAGTGCTTCTAAAATATGTTAAAATGTGAGGGGGCCAGTGATATATTAATATAACTTTCAGTTTTTTCTCAATGTTCTTTTCATCGTGATTGAAATCACACATGAAGCTGGCGGCATTAGCGCATTATTTGTTGTGCAGCTAAACACAACAGAGGGGATATTTTAGTGAAACTGTACTGAAGTAACTTCTTCTGTGTCTGAGCATGGACTTTTAGCAGCCTTTATGTATTTAATGCCACGAAGGGAAACAAGGAAGACCCAGGAAACTACAGGCCAGTCAGTCTCACCTCTGTGCCTGGCAAGGTCATAGAGCAGATCCTCCTGGAAGCCATGCTAAGGCACATGGAAAATAAGGAGGTGACTGCTGACAGCCAACATGGCTTCACTAAGGGCAAATCGTGCCTGACCAATTTGGTGGCTTTCTATGATGGGTTTACAGCACTGGTGGACAAGGGACGACCAACTAACATAATCTGCTTGGACTTGTGCAAAGCATTTGACGCTGTGCCACACAACATCCTTCTCTCTAAACTGGAGAGACGTGCATTTGACAGATGGACCACTTGGTGGATAAGGAATTGGCTGGATGGCCGCACTCAGAGAGTGGTGGTCAATGGCTCAATATCCAAGTGTAGACCGGT
>JAAGAY010146376.1:17803-63797 GCA_011801015.1 Ardeotis arabs
GAAAGACATCCTGGAGCCCTGCCTTAACTCCTTTCGATGTCACTTACCCAGGCCGTCCCCTTGTCCCACCACCCCTGGCTGACCACCCCGTCGGGGGCGAGGGCTGTACCGAAGGGGCTCAGGGTGGCCGTGCGAGGCAGGACCTTTCCCCTCCCACCCCATCTCTCTGTGGAATGGTAAATCTTCTTTTTTTTTTGCAGGCAGCTGAGTGGAGAGGCTTTCCCTGGGCAGCGAGCTCCTGCCTGCCTCCTGGTCAGAAGGGATCCCCCCCGTGTTTTTGGCAGAGGTGGCTTTGACACCAAATTTAGACCACAGGTGGTCGGCCCCTTATTTTTTCCATCTCTGGCTCTGTTTCTCCCCCAGGTACACGTTTTCCTCTGAGGCTTTGGAGACCTCCAGATCGGAGGCAGCTCCAGGAGGTTCTCCCCTCACTTCTCACCCCCCCATCACCATCTCCGACGGCTTCTGAGCCTTTGGAAGGGTTTGCTCAAAGTGGGTGCAGGGGGGGAGTGGGCCTTTGGGGCCGGGCTCCGGGGGGAATCAGCAGACGGCGGTGCTACTTTTGGGGCCGAAAACGTGTACGTGAGTCTGGCAAGAACCCCCGGTGACGCGGGGACGGCCGCTCCCGCCGCCTTCTTCCCTGTCCGCAATGTGAATGCAATTACCTTGCTGCTGTTTGATGTTTGCCCCGTCTCTCCCCCTGCCAGCCCTGCCTCGATGCGTCGTAAAATAGAAACGAAATGCAAGACAGGCTTTAGCTCTCGCTGCCCAGTCTCTGCTCCTCTCTGCTTTTAAGGGCTGGCAGTGGGCTCGGAGCGCAGAGCTTTGCGGGAGCGCTGCGGGCGGAGGTGGCTTTGGGAAAGGGAATCATCCCTCCGTGCCAAAAACCCTCCTTAACAGATTAGACGGCAGCTCTGCAGGTAAGGAAATCCTTGGCCATATCTGCCTCTGGCTGATATTTTTGTGTATGTGTATATGTATATGTATGTATGTATACATGTATACATTACTTATAAATAAAAATATTTTTTCAGCCAGATTGGGTTTAACTATAAAAATAAAACAAATAAAAGCCATAAACTGCTGGGAGCTGCCAAAACGCTAAAGCACATACTTGGAAGTAGCGTTTTTTAGGGTCCAACGCTCCTTAAGAGGAGCAGAGGTGGTGAGGGGATGGTTTGGATACCTACTTTAAAAAAAACCAAACCAAAACAAACAAACAAAAACAAACATAAAAGATCAACCAGGAGATGGTTGCACTGCCTCTGAAGCTCTATGTAACATCTTCCTCTTCCTCCTCCTCCCGGGGAGTTCTGGTGGAGCGGGGTCCGCTCAGCTCCCGCGGAAGATGCCCAAACCTCTTCCTCCGGGGCACCTCCCATCCCTGTATGTAGTTCGCCAGATCTCAGCTCCGGCTCGGCCGCCCTCGGAAAGCCGAGGATGCAGGGCAGGACCCGGGGCAGGGAGGGTCATGTCCCGCTCAGCCTTGCCGGGACAAACGGAGAAGGGTTTCAGAGAGGTGTCCCGGCCAGCTTCCCCCTCGCTCCGGGTGAGGGTCCTGTGCTCAGGGATACCTCATTTCGTGTGGCCTTTCCAGCAGGGAACCCGCAAAGGACAAGGACGACACGGCAGTTGTTGTTTTGGTTTTTTTTTTCCTGCAGAAAAACCCCCGCCTCCAAATGTGGGTTAAATAGCACTTATGTGCGGCAACACTGTGGATTTCCTTTCTGAATTTGCAGTACATTTTGAGGGATCCCCGAACATGGGGAAACAGAGAAACTGATAATTATGGTTTGGTTTTTTTTTTTTTTCAGTAAACTATCTGTATAAACCCAACCCTACAGAATTCTTCACCATCAGTAATATCAGCAGAGAACTTTTCCCCCTTCAAGGACGCTGCACAACCCAAGCTGATTCCCACAAATGTATTTTCATTATTTGCAGATAGTGACCAAGTGCTTTGGATGGAAACCACAGCACGTCTCGAGTGTCCACGGTGCAAATTTACTGCTCGTTACGGACGTTGTACGATTGGGAGCACAAATCGCATTGCTCAAGTGTCCTTTCCAAGCGAGAGGTATTTTAATCCATGATAAATTACCAAACTGGGGAACATCCTCGGTTATGTGAATACGTTAAAGAAGAAAACACTTAAGATAATTATTTTGGGGAGTATCTATTCCCATGTGTTAAAATTCCAGAGCCCCTTCAGATATACTTATTAATTGTCTGACTGGAGACAGGGTGAGAGGGAGAAGATGGATCATCAGCAAATGATATATCTGTAAGAAAAGGTAGTCCCTACTGAAAAGGGCTAACAATTATAATGCAGTCCTGTTTTAAAGTGCCTTTTCCAGAAAGATATTTGGCATTGATTTCCTTACACGATTTTAACATAACTTTTTTTTTTTTTTGTATGTACAGTGAGAGAATGCATGGTTTTATTGGTACTGGTTAGGGTCAGCCACAGGAGAATTACCAAGGTCATGTGAAATAGGTGCCAATAAAGCTTTTATTATTGTTATACAGACAAAAGAGCATTATGGAAAGAGATCCTTACCAGACTTAACCATGGATATTTTGTTTTGTGTAAGTTGGAAAACAAGGAGATACAGTTTAAAAAAAAAAAAAGTTACTTTTCAGATCTATTGAACATTAACCTATTATTCATAAGATTTTTGTAATTGTTTTCCCTCAGAAAATGAAGGTCTCCTGAAATGCAGCACTGCACACCACTCTTGATTTTGCCTCAAACAAAAGATCTAGGGGAAAAAAATATCGCACTGTCACAACAGAATGTAACTGTTTAAATTTTGAAAAAACACTTAACATTTGATTTTTGTGTTATGCAAGATAAGAAAATCAAACTAGTTTTTAATTAACAACGTAGACTTTATCTCTGGTTTGTATGTACCTACAGTTTCAATCTGAAGATCTTCTGCCAGAGTGTGAAGTTGAGGGTTCTGGAGTAAAATTTCATTAAAATGCTGTTCTCCTTCCCTCATCCAATCTTGAATGGTGGAGCATTAAACCATTGTCAAGTACTGTAAGGAACTTCCCCACGTGTTAGTACATTGGATTCTTAGATCCAACTTCAAAAGCAGTTGGAACTTAGTGAATTTAGTAAAAACTCATACTTTCTTAAATCTGATTGACTCAGGAGTTTTAGATTAATTCCAGGACAGAGCCAAATTCAATCAAAGAAAGTATTAAGAACTTACAGTACAAAACATCCTTTGTATTTTTACAGTTGTGGAAAAGGAAAACTCATGAATGGATCAAAGTTAGCCCTCAAAATAGGATTAACATTAGGGTAAAAATTATACTAGCTGTTTGATAGTAAAATGGTTCGAACAGTGTGTAAGGGAAAGGTTTAAGAAAACTTGTGAAAATTACATGGAGTTTTATGATGTTAAAAAAATCACCTATATTTGTGAGTTATACTAATAAGAAGCAAGTGAGCTCTGCATAGACAGAGAACAGAAGGCAACACATTTCCACTGACTTGTAATTAATTTATTGTAAAAGAGGACAAGCATATAAAGCTTTGAAGCTGCATTATATCAAGGAAAATATTTTTCATTGTCATGTGGAAATAATAATTTTGCACATCATAGTTGAGTGAGGCATATAGATTTCCCTCCCAAAAAACTCTGTCACCAATGATATATATATATACACATAAGTGCAAACCCGTGAATTTATCAGTCTATTCAGAAATAATCTTTATAGAAATCAATGAGTAGTTACAGTTTATGTGAGTCATTAAAATCTAGGGATGAATGTAATTTTCAAATGATTCTGTAATGTATTATAAATAGTTTTACAATGCTCCAGCATATGTGGAGATATGTATCTGGAGATATATACAGTTACATACATAAGAATATGTTTATTATGGTATACAAAAATTGCATTTTCACATAGCATGAAGGCAGTGTTGAAATGCCTCTAGAAAGGACTGGACCTAGTCAAAATTAATATTGTAATTAACTCAGATCCTAATGTAAATCCATGGAAACCCCAAATGCATTCACTTTCTTGTTCTGATTTATTTTGTTACCAAGTCTGATTAGTCCTAGAGAACCCTGAAGCGATAGGAAGGCTGGGTCAAACACCGAGTCAACTCCGTGGTAAAGCTCTGTTTGCTTTCTCTCAGCAAGCGGCACTGAGATGTGCTATCTTCCCCGGGATCTCAGCGGGGCTCAGCAGGAAACCTCACCATATCAGCTTCTTCTCATAAGATTCCCCTTTGACTTCACAAACTCCTTGAGTTGTGTTAGGGTGGCGCGAGCCAGTTCCCACAGTAATTCCTCATGAAACCTGAACACTGCGGCCCACATTCTGCCCTTGCGAGGACATGAGAAGTCAACCCAGAAATTTACACAGGCCTCTGGCTATGAATAATAAAATCTACATTGCTGTTATCTGAAATTGGAGCGATAAGTGGATTTGATGCAGGAAAATTTCCATATCGCACTTTGTAAATCCATGTCTTTCCCAGAGGAAGCTCAAGTCCTGATTTAAAAGGAGACAGTACTGGAGAGGTGGGCAAGGAGAGCTGAAGGTGCAACTTTGCTGTGTGTCACAGGGGTATGTCCTAACAACTAAGTAGGAAGAGGTGCCAATGCCACTTCTGTGTCCTTCTGTCACCCAAAATTCTCCTCCCACGTCTACTGGGGGGGGGCAGAATTTAACCAAACCAAGTGGAGACCTCTACGTCTTCCTGTGCTTCTCTTTCAGAATTTTCTAGCCAACATTGTCCACACCTCCAGTGGGCAACTGGACATAAGAAAAGTCAGATGAATCGCTTTGCATGTCTCCTTCCCGCTGTCCGGTCCTGGGGAGGCTTTCTTGCCCCTTCATGACAATACGTACCACGGTGCAGATGGCTGAAGGGCAGCTCTGCAGAGAATATGCAGTTAATTGAATTTTGACAGAGAAAGGCACTTGACTGGAGATGTGACTACTCTCTTTAGTGAGCACACTGTAATTGTGTAGCTTCTCTGCTCCAGGTCATGGACTGCTTGGTTTTCCCTTGTCCTGCTCAAATACTTCATGGGACTTGGCTCTCTTGGCTGACTGTGTATAAGCAAGATAAAAAGGATCATGGCACAGGCTTAGGCAGATGTCTGCTCAGTCTTCACCGTAAACTCACTCACTGGCAGATCTTGGCCTATCAGTCCCCTTCCAGAGCACGTCAGGGCATTTATAAGATAATAAAGTCCATAGACTGCTCCTGGTAGATATCAGACCACCTTGTTTTGGAGGGGAAGAGCATGTAGTCTGCAGACCCAAGGTGTGTCATGCCATTTGCACTTAGGACTAGAGGATGAGGCCAGCATGGATCCAATCTGAAGCACCCAAACCCCTGTTGTTCATCTGACAAGGGACAGCAGTTTCCTCAGACAGTAAGAAGAAAAACTGCCCTGTCATCATGGTGTGCATTTGTAGTAGTTTGGGTAGGTGATGTGTGTTTTGCAAAGGAGAGTACCTCTTGCCTACACGTCCTCCTCTCCCCAGCCAGCATCCTTGCAAAAGCCTGGCAAACACCAGCCCTGTAGCGGTATTTATAGCTACATCTCTATCTGATGAGCCACTCTAAAAGTAGGCTAACTCAAAACATACCACATTGCTGCTTGGAAATGCAGATGTGAAGGGATATCTGGTTCTAATATATAGATCACCTTATGGTGTGGCAGGTTTCAGTTTCCACAATAGAGAGTGCATTTGTGCTAGGAGTGATTTAAGCCTTTTGGGACCTTCAAAAGCAGAAACCCTTCATGAACCTTATTGGAAATGACTACACTTGGTGAAAAAAAAAAGGAAGAGAAACTAGAGGGGTGATCCAAGATCACACACATCTAAAGAGTGGGAAGAAAGCCTTTTCCAAAATGTTGCTCTTTCTCACAGAAAATGCCTAAGTTGAGCATGAGAGAAGTATCTCCATTCCTTTGTTGAGCTATGAAGTCCTGCAAATGCTGATGGAACTGATATCTTATTGCAAAAAGCCACCAGGTTTAGTTCAAGACAATCAGTTTATTAAATATTAGCCATATTGGCTGTCATCTTTTCTACTGCATTTTCATCTTTGCTTTTCTCCTTTTGCTGAGGGAGGCAATGAGAAAGACAGCAAGGTTAGCTTTTCCTCTCAGATACACCTGGTGGATTTGAGCTCTGATATTTCTCTTTCCCTCACTGCCCAGAAATCCCTCAGGAAGAGCAAAATATCAGCATAAAGATTGACTGTGCAGATTAGAAACAAGGATTTTGCCCTTGGGTCCAAAAGCTGGAATGTTTTCTGCAGATCATAGACTCCATAAAACATATGTACTTAATAAATAAGCAAACAAGGCTTGTGCTTGAATGAGGCTGCTGTACAGTAAAGGAGAACAACATTTGCCAAGTTGGGGTCAGGGGGGTTGACACTTAGGTCCCTTGTATCTCAGAGCCACTATTTTGCAAATATCTAATTTTCTTCTTCACACCAACTGTGCTGCTGAGGTGCACGAGAGGAACCTTTTGGAAGCTTATTCTGGGTGATCTGAATTGGTGCTTCCTCCCAGAGCTGTCTGTCCTCATGCAGAAAATGGAGAGAACACGTCCACCTTGTCGAAGAGGTGAAGCAGATGAGCCTAAGAGGGCTTTCCCTCACTTGCATCTACTGTTTCACTGCCTGCACAGGTCAGAAGGGAAGACAACGGAGGGGAATAGCTGGAACCAGGCCAGCACGCCAGGCTTTTGGCACCCCTCTGCAGAACCACCTCAGGGTCTTTTTGCATCCCACCACTCCAGAGCTGTCAGCAGGCAACACTTTCTGTCGTCTGTCTCAGAGCTGCTGAAACACTTCGTGCTCTGTCTCCACCTTTTGCAGAGCTCGCCTGACCCTGCCTTGCTCCTTGCTCAGGGTGAGGCAGTTTCAATCCCCTCGGCAGCCCTCATGGGTCATCCAGGCTTGGTCAGGCCTAAGAAGCTGTCCTCTTATATTTAGCAAGAGAGAAACATGTCCAGCATCTGCTTGCAATTGCTGAGATGCTGAGCACAGCCTTTGCTTTCACGTGTGTCCTTGTTTGTTTGACAACCAGGATATTCAGACCAAGTGAGATCTTATCAGTACTTCTCGGTTGTCAGACCAAAGGCCCGAACACCGCTGGGTCTCCACAGGGTTCAGCCAGGACGGAGGACGCGTGCGTTGAACAAGGTGGCTGTCCACAGCAGCAAGCACGTGTTTCCAGCATGCCATGATCCCCGCTTGGGGCAGGAGCCAGCCAGAAGCCAGATGTCTGGTCTGATAGGTTTTTCTCAGCTTTTCCTGTGTGGAGGGGCAAGAGGGGCACCTGCAGAAGCCCACCCATCTCCCCCTCTGTGCAGCCCTACTTGGCAGGGACGGACACTACGGCAAGTGTCACCAAAGGTCACTGTAGAGGACAACGACACCAAACCAAATGCTTAACTTCTAGTTGGTTGATACTGGTTGAAATGAAGCCTACCTTTATTTCTTTGTTTTCTGTCTGCTTGTAGCTTTTCTAGCTGGAATAATCCTTTCCCCTTCCTCCATTTGTGCCTTTCAGTGGGAAGAGCAGCAGAAGGAGATGAAGGACCTGATTCATCACTCCACTTTTTGCTTATTCTCAAAAAAAAAGTATGCATATAGCCTCAAAACTATGGCATACTAAGGTGCATGGTAGCCATTTCCTTACGTAAAGTGGCAAATTTTGTGTGGTTGTGACCAAGTTATTACACGGTACAGTGAAGTCAAAGTCAAGTTCAGTTGAGGATAAAAACCAGAGTGTTTGCTTAGATTTGTTGTTATTTTAGTCCACAGGGATAAAAAAACAATTGATACATCTGGAACTCTTCATTTCAAGCATAATTTTAATTGTAAAATTATATTATTCTGAATTAATTATTTTTAGTTATGTGTATCCTAACCTTGTGTTCAATTCAGAAAAAAAATAAAATCAGAAATGAAGTGTCAAAGAAATGTTTCCTTGGACTTTGTGATGGTCAGTGAAGTCTTGTGGGCACCTCTGGGATCAACAGTGGATTAAAAAGAGACTTTGATTCTGAGTCAGAAAGAGCAAGAAGCATGTTTTTGTCTGATGTTGGGTTGTTGCTTTCTGCCCTGTGCTGATATTCCAAGTGTTCCCACAAACAGGTTTGACCTTTTGATATACTTACTAGGCCAGTTTAAAAAAAAAACCCTGAAATCCACTCAGATTTGGTTAAAAAAAAGCTAACAAGCTGCCTTTGGCTTATGAGGTACAAATTTAAGTGTGGATTATCCTTGAGAAACCTGAGCCTGGGGAAATTGAACAACTTCTTTCCATAAGGACCAAATCTACAGCTTGTATGAGGCATGGGAAGGATTAATGGGGATTTAAGGACTGCTTGCATCCTAAGTAACCCTCAGTGTCATTTGGAGAGCTTTGGGAGTCTTTTTGACACCTAATGAGGACCTATAGATCCTTTAGATTCAATTTAAATTCAGATTAGTATTCCAGATTAGATTACTACTACCAATTTTGCAAACACGAATAAATCCTATAAGTATTATCTGTACATAATCAGAAATTAAGCAGGATATGTAGACACAGACTATTTAAAATCCTATCATAATCAGCATGTGTAAGAAAAGAAATATAAAAATCTTAAGATTGTCTTTCACAGAATCTGAATCTAGGGAAATTTTTAGCTGATATGTGAGTTTATATGGCTTCCATTTAGCAAGCATAGCTTGGATCTGGATGAAATCTGAGGAAAGTAATCCAAAATCTGTGCCTTTCCCCGAGTTTAGAATCTGACCTATTTGAAGACAGTGATCTTTGACCACAGCCCAGATGGTCTTTGCTCTGGACTCGACTTATCTCTACTCTGCAGTCTCACCTGATGTTTCTCCAGCTGAACCTTTAGCCAGACTTTCTTGGTATGACAGAGCACACCTGTGAAGTGATACATGGGAAAATATTTTTGTGAGTAGGAATCCATCATTTTGCGTATTTTGCTTGTGTAGCTAAAGCCAACAAAGAAGTGTTTGATGACTCTGCACATATTTTGAAAGAGATTATAATATTTTCCTTTCTTTTTCTTCTCCTTAGTTTCCTCCTCTTGTACTGGATTGCTCTATCAGGGTGTTTTGATCTGCTTTCAAAATGTGTGCCTGTATTTGCTTGCATGGAAGGAAACAGGAATATTAATGTAAGCGAAACATAAGTGAAAATCAGATGATACAGAAGAACATCTTTGCTAACCCCTCGCCCATAGATATGATGTGTAGATGTGTTTTAATGGCTTAAATACCAGGGCAGAAAGCTGCTGCGCTGGGTCAGTGTAAGTGAGGACCGAATCGTCCTTCTCACAGTGCCGCCTTGAGGCCAAGTGCCCCCCCGGATCCAGCACAGACGCTGGCAAAGTGCTTTCCATCCGGACCGAGGGTTGTGGTTTTCTCATTTCTCTTCCCAAAACTCTGGTCAGAGCGAAATGCAGGTGAGGTTCGTGGTGTTGAACGACTCCAAAACCATCCTGGATCTTCAGAACCCACCGGGGTGTCCGCAGATTATGTGAGAGCACAGTGCATGTAACCGATCCCAAACAGAAACGATCTCTGCTGTCTAGATGGATTAAGATTTTTTTTTTTCTGGCAGTTCTGTATTGCACAATGCAAATGCATAATAAACTGAGATCTGTACTTTCGCCAAGTTGCAATTTATAAATAAAAGGGTTCAGAGAAAGCCAATTTTCCTATTTAGTTTTAATAGCTAATACTCTGAAAACCTCAAGGCTAATTAAATGGTTCATTGTCCTGCTGCATTTAATTATTCAGATACTGATCTAACATCTTAACACACAAGACGAAACAGTGACATATTTTATATTTGGAAACAGGAAAAATAGGAAGCAGACTTGGTTTAGAAATTAGTTAGCAGTTAATTACTGAACTCAAAGAACAGTGTTTCCAAGTGTTGATTTTTTCATGAGCCACACAGTCTATTAAAAAAAGAAGAAAAACCAAAAATGAAAAAAAGACAAATAGTAAAAAAACTCTACAGAATTTTGCCATAAAGCCTGCCTCAAATTTCACATCTAGTTGAAAAAGTCCTATGTGGGACATTGCCAAAACCATGTGTCTGAACAAAGATGAAGACAAGTCATTTGGCTAGGGAAGTCAGAAGAATCCTGTGTGCAAGTTCTGACCCTACCTGAGACAACTTCTGACCTTGGACTAACAAATATTCAGCCTGCTTATTCTACCACTGCCTGAAAATGGACCCTCGTATGCTTCCTTGCTCTACTGTTGTCTTAATTTAGGTCACCATCTTTCTGGTACGGGACCTGGTCTTACTGGGTGTTTAGCCTTGCATCTAAAATAGAAACCTCACCACAACACAGAGCAAACCACTCCATATGGACAACCCACCAATAAAGTTCTTCTGAAAGAATAGGTTTGTGTTCCTCCTTAGGTTTTTCCTTTTTTTTCCCCTTTTAATGCCTTGGAAACCTCATCACATTCTTGGGATGCATTCTCATGACTCCTTTGAAAAAGCTATTTTCTCTCTCCCAACCAGAATCTGTGAGGCCTTTGGAGAATGAGAAACACAGATGTTTTGGGTCCGCTAGCATCACTTCCATTTTTATTACTACACAAAGCAAAAGAACAGAACCTGGTTTATTTGGAGTGGAAATCATCAACAATTTAGCCATTTACAGCTAGCCTAGACTCACTAAACTGCACAGAAACATCCAAACCCAGCATACAGTCTGTCTCATCCACAGGACACATTTGTCAGATGCACTGTACCCTCAAAAGTGCCCACTACCCTCCACTGACTGTAAGGAGAGCCCACAGTGACTGGCCGAAGTATACATGTACAGCACAGATAGATTGCTTACACGTGGCCCTTTGATATTCCCAAAGACATCCGACACATTTGCATAGGACTTCAAATGTGACACAGGACCTCTGGGAGATGCAGGGGGTGCCAGCAGGACCTTTTGCTGCTATACAAGTAAAATGACACAAGACACATTGCTTTGGCAACTGACCCCCACCTGCAAAGGCAATGAGACAAATGCCATTATTAATATCTGTATTTTTGTCAGAGGACATGCTGAAAAGCAAAGTGATTCATCAAATCACGGGCAGCTCTTCACTCTGGATTTGATTCTGCCTGCTGGATGTAAGCCCTGTGGCCAGAAGCTCCCTGGGGTGAGGGCTACATGCTCCTGCTACGGATCAAGAAAGCAAACAACCGTCATAGAGCAACTGACTTGCATTAGTTGTCTTCTTACGGTCCCTTTAGTGATGCTTAGAAGGTCATCTTGAACTTGGTTTGGGGAAGAAGACATTACCATAAGACAACGAGCTGAACAGACAGGCTCCTATGCAAACCTCTCAGGTGCTCCTGACTCTTCTGATGTGGAGACTTCACTGCAAGAAGAACGTGTGTTGCTGACCCTGCGCTGAGGACTTTGTCACACAGGGCAGCACAGACCAGGGGCTTTGATGGGAGACGCAAAGCCAAAGCTGTTACAGTGAGGGCGCACAGGAAATGGCAACAGGCTACAGGAAGGATTTCCTATGCCTTAATCCCTGCCAAGGTTGCACTTCCCTTCAAGACTGTGAGCCTGCAAGCTGTTAAGATCCTGTGGCTGGTCATTAGATAGTGCTGGGATTATATTTTTTTGGGGAGGACATAAAGTTCTAAAAAGCAACATGTACTTGAGTACAATGGCTCAGCAGGGGGTTGACTTAAAGCCTGCCATTTGGGAGCCATCCGCTTTATGCAAAATGCAGCGCACTTTGCTTTGTACCAGGAGCAAACATGGCTTTCCCCTTAATTGGATCTAGCACGAGTTCTAGGTAGAATATATATACAGGAAAGACACAAAATGGCATATGGCGGACGGTCATTATTGCACAATTCACTGGCTGGTAACTCGGTGTGCCGCGTCTCCGACTTAGAGTAACTGACACCAGATAATACAGTTGGGATTAATCCAGGCCTTATGAAGTGTTCCCAAAACTCAGAGCTAATTACTACACTTGAGATTCCCAGACTGGCATATGGTGTTAAAAAGCGTTGTGCAATTTAGGGGAAAACATAAAGTCTGCCAGAACCGTATTTTGCCAGAAAGCCAGCTTCCTCCTCCGATTATTTACTGCTAATTGCAGGGAAGTGTTTTACATACGCCAGCGCATTTCTTTTTGAATCTACTAGTCCAGTTCCCGGTGCCCTTTAAAAATTACCTTATTAAAACCATCAGAAGAAAATCTGGTTCCCAGTCTGCGAGAGAAGAAGTAACTGTCATAAACTATAGCAGATCACTTTGCATTCACATTAAAATCAAGCTTAATGACATTAAAGCTTGTATGTAGTGGGAAACACCACTTCAAATTCCTTCGCCATCTGTTGAATAAAAACTAAGCCGTGAGTATTTCCCTTTGGCTTCTCTTTTCCTCAGGGTGCTGGGTGGACAGATGTGGGTTGGAAAAGGCTGGGGTGTCAGGAGGGTGACGCAGCCAGGCTGGAGTGAGATCTGCTGATGGGCGTCGGGACCGAAATGTCACCTCACTAGCAATTGTTTTATCACAGTGAAATAATTCTAAAATTAAATTGCTTGTTAAGCCTTTTCCCAATGCTTCTCCGCTCCTTAGATTTTGGAATTGGAGCTGGAGCAATCTGCCGTTACACAACTTTGGGTGAGAAAATGTTTTTTTCAGAACGGAGCGTTTTACCGCAGCTGTCCGAGACCTTACTTCTGCCATCTAAACAGCACCACCTTGAGGCACGTTTTAAAACCTATCCATTACCTAGGACCCAGCTGTTCCTCATGTTGGGAATGCTCTTTATCTCGAGCTGAATTTGCAGTGCTTCCCCTTCTGGTTTTCCCCTGGGCACTGTCTTTAAGTCTTGACTCTTGTCAAAGTTAGGCTATTAACTTAAAATGCAACAACCAGTCTCCTCCACTTGCACCCTCTGCGTCTGTGTATGATAAAATCTTTCTTCAAATTTTTCTTTGAACTGTTTCACCACTATACCTGGTTCATTATACTTAGTTCATACTGTTTGTTTCAAACATTTCTGAAGTGTTTGTTTTTTTTTTTTTAACGTCCCTGACAGAAAGACTTGATTTATTTTCATTACTAGGTTCAGCCACTGTATTTCAAGTCTCTGGATTTTAACCTTGAAAGAGAAAAAGAGATTTCTACAGCAATTGTATTTTGTGATCTACATGACTTGAATATATGCTTTAACACAAGCCAAATCTATCGAAGTCAAAAGAAATACAGGAATTAGTAGGCTCCAGCAGTTGTCTTTGTTTCATTTGTAAACCAGATATAAATCTGGGCTTGGTGAGCATTAAAATCACAAGAAAACACAACGAGAAATACTCAGTCCAGTTTATAATGTCATCGTAGCCACCTACTGTTATTTCTCCTAACAAAATGTCATTTGGATTTTTTGTTTATTCCCCAAATACATATTTTAATAGACTACTACAGAGAAATCAAGAGCAAAGACCTGCACGCAGAGCGGATCTGCGCTCAGTTACTGTGCATTTTTCTGGAGCTATTGGGAGGTGAAGACAGGCAGAGCCCCGTCCATGGCCTCTGTGCAAGGGGGGCTGTAAAGTGACTTTAAGTTCTTTGTGGGGATGTTTCGCCTATAAGAAACACAACAACTATTTCTGCCCTCTGTTTGCCAGGTAATAAAAGGGAAAAAAGATGAAGTTCCTCTTTCCTGCCCTCTCGTTGCGAAGAGAAGGATGATGCATGCCTTTTGGGAGGGTCTCCACATCCAGCCTTGCCTCATCCACCAAGTTTCCCCCGAATCTGCAGGATTCCTTCAACTCTGGGTACTGTACCTTGCAGCACTGATGGGAAAGCACACGTTCTCCTGCCTTGGCATCACTAGGGAGAGCAACAGCGTGGTGACACTTGAGGTTTTCATTAGTCTTTATTTGGAAAAGAAAAATTCTTCAGTACTAAAATGCCGGATTTGACTATTTTCATTAGATACAGTTTTACAGCAAAAACATAATTTCAGCTACGAGTTCTCATCAAAATTATGGTTAACGTCTGGAAATACCGCAGTAGGCAGCACGTCACAGGTTGCATTTTAACGCCTGCACTTGCTGGGTACAGCCACAGAGTGAAAAAAAAAAAAATATTACCAAATGAGAAAGCAATTGCTCTCGGGGCCTCTCCTGGGGTCCTCGCGTCCGAGGGGGACGGGAGGTCCTGGATGGGGCCCCCTGGGTCGTGTTAGCAGGGTAGTGGGGGGAGAATCCAGACGTGTAGCTCTTCAGACATCACATTTCTCTCGAGGGAAGGGTTATTCCTCACCCCTGCTTTGCTTCCTCCGGGGGCAGGGGGTGAGATGGGGAAGGGTCTCAGAGCCCCGTGGCGTGGGGAGGGTGGGTAGTTGCGGGGAAAGGGCTGCGCACCAGGATGGATCCCGGCCTCAGACTGGGGCAGCAAGATGGTCCTGGTCCCCTGCCCCGGATAGGAACTGGGCTGTTCATAATGAAGGGGCTTTTTAATGTCTTGCCGTCAACGGCAAAAATCTTCCGGTTCCCCCGCCCCAAACTTCCCTGTGCCCTACTTCTGGGCTAGAGATCGCCTTTGTGGGTTAATTTAAGGAGACGGAAGAGGCTGTGGTACCGGTGGGGAGGGGAGGGGAAGGGTGGGAAGCACCGAGACACGCAGGAGGGGGCGGCCAGGGGGAGAGGGGCAGCGCAGAGCCCCACACGACCCCACTCCATCCGCAGGCCGATGCTCAGCCCAGCCCCAAACCCACCTCGGCCGCTTCTGGGGAAGGGGAACGCCACCCGCGTCCGTGTCCACCCCGTCGATCAGGCCCGGCCCGCCGGGAGCCGCAGGTCCCGCGGCTCCTGCAACGCCATCTCCAGGCCCGGGGTCAGAGCGGGAGGGTCCCCACGGCCACATCTCCAGGGGTCGTGTGCCTCCCCCCTCGAGTGGAGGTGCCGTCGGGGTGAGAGCGCAGGACCAGCCTTAAAATCTGCTCCGAAAGTCCGGACCCATCACCGCCCCTGAAGAGCCAGCAGCTCCCCCTCGCCCCTCCAGCGGCATCGGGGACACGGTGGGGCTGTGCCTGGCACCCATTTCCATTCCCGAGAGTAACCAGGGGCAGAGGAAAGAATTTTATTTTATTTTATTTTATTTTATTTTATTTTAGTTTAGTTTAG
Organism: Ardeotis arabs; assembly: GCA_011801015.1. NCBI lineage: Eukaryota > Metazoa > Chordata > Aves > Otidiformes > Otididae > Ardeotis > Ardeotis arabs. The sequence goes on from JAAGAY010146376.1 coordinate 33,014, forward strand.
TTTAGTTTAGTTTAGTTTAGTTTGTTTTAGTTTGTTTTGTTTTGGTTTATTTTATTTTATTTTGTTTTGTTTTGTTTTATTTATTTTTCGAGGGAAACCCGTTTTTCAGGTTAATTTCGTTTTGTCAGACCCTCTCTGCTCTGGAGCCCCAGGTTTCACGGCCTCCCTTGGGAAGAAGTAACCAGGTGATCACTCCCCTCCGGACTATTTTGGGCTCCTCACCCACCCCTCTCCCAGGGCAGAGCCGGGCTAAGCAGCGCCCGAACAACCCCGATGGCGAAGTGGGAGCAGCGCGGCCTGGCGCAGCCAGGAGAGGGGTGCAGTACCCGAACCGCGCCTTCTGGGAGAAAAGCGGCCGAGTCCCGACCAACCGGGGATTGTTTCTTCGATCGCTTCCCTTCGCCCCCGAATAAAATGACGAGAATCTCGCGAATTTTGAAGGGCAGAGCAAGATGATCCTCACACAGCCCTCTCGAAGGAGCATCTTCCCGATAATTTTACTTCAGGACTCTGTCTCTTCCATCCTCTGGCTCTATCTATTTTTTTTTTTTTGTCTTTTTTGTTCACGGTTTTGTGCTTTGTTTTTAGTTTCATTGTTTGTTTGTTTTAAATTTAGTTTTAGAGATGTTGATGTGCCGGTTTTACCGTCTTTACTGACGGTAAAATGTAAAAAGAAAAAGAGAACATTTACAGAGTATTTGGTTTCATTCAAATAAAGATCTTGTATTTTTTTTTTTTTTTGGCTAGCGCTCACTGGGACTGAACTAAACAGGGTTTTGTGTTAAATTAATACACAAAAAATAGGTGACTATCCAAGGTGAAAGATGCATTCCCAGCTACACAGGTGTCATGTAGGAAGCTCCTGATTCCTGGCATTCCCTAGTATTTTCCACATTTGACCTTACAGAGGCAGAGCTCTTTTAAAGTAAGTTTTGAGGCCTCTCCAGTGTGCACATCCTCTGTCATTTCCTTGCTCTGGAGCCTTGCTCAGATCCATCACACACAAAACTTCTACCTTTTTTTTTTTTTTTTTTTGTGAAAATCAATAGCAGAACAAGTATTTTTCTCTAGGAAAAAAACCACGGAGATACCCTCTGCTCCCTGTGAGACAAGATAACAGCATCTGAGCATGGACACAGAACTCCTCATGAAACACCAATGACAGCTGACTTTCGGCACATGCAGTTCACGGCAGATTTTCTCCTCTCACTTCTGCACCTACACCTTCATCCTCTTTTCCTCACAACCAGGGCTCTGCAGAGCCCTTCTCCTGACAAATCTGCTCATTATTACCCCATGTTCTGTTTTTACAGTGATTTACTCCACTTTTACTGCCCTTCACATCACTCCGAGTTTTCATTTTCTTCTTACCCAGGAAATGCTGGTGGCTGTTTCTGAACTCTGTCCTGTCCCATAATATTGTCACATTGGCAATATTTTTGAAAAGGTAGATTTAAACAAAACGGATAAAGGTTCACCAGAATACAACATACACCAGATCATTCTGTTCTTGGAGGTGAGCTCTGTCTTTTGAACTTCTTGGAGAGCCTTCTGGAGTCTGTAAGATATTATTCTAGGTTGGTATTTGAGTTATCAGAAGTCTCAGAAGTTGTATCAATATATTGCCAGCAGAATTTCCCACCTCACGTAAAACAAGCACCTAACTATAACTTCTGGAGCAGCAGAGATGCTAATCTGACTCTTTTGTGCCAAATCTGGAATGTCATTATTGCCAAAGATTAACATTGTCTGTGCTTGCATAACTTTGTGAGATACAAACCAAAGGTCACTTTTTGAGTAGGCTGTAGCCTCTGGCAATGTGATATGTTGTTAATGGACTTTGATACTAGGGAGACGCAAATCTGTTCATACTCTGAACATCTCTGAGGTTTTGCATTTTGGAGCTTTTCCAGTTCTGTAAGACATTTAAGCCCCAATTTTATTACTTTCTAAAATCAGTTTTGGTTGCTTGGGAACTCATTAATATCAGCGTGAAATCTTACCTACAAAGTTCATCAGAGTGAGGAAATGCTGGAATTAACTTTGCAAATTTGCTCCTTACAATCATGTTTTCAGAAAGTCAGACCTACAAGCAATTAGTGTTAAGAATACATGAAAAAATTAGAGAAGACTGAACTCATTGCCCAGACTTCAGTACTCCAAAACACAAAACACATGTTTTCAGGGTCTAGGTTTGAACATCAATCTGAGTTAATTCAGATCTGATCCTATATGTAATTATGGATAGCATACAGGACAGATTCCATGCCCCACTAGCAGAACTGCATGTTTGCGGCATCTGCATCTTTTTGATGAGGAAGAGAAAATTAAGCTTAATGCAAAAACATTTGCATCACTCATCTGGATGAAAGTATCTGTACGATGTGTGTGGCTACATTATTTCTGGCCAAGAAATAATTTCTCTTTCTTTTAAGAGACTTTTTCTTTTAAGAGATTGATATGCAGATGCTTTAAGCAGGGATGACCACACTCTTGCTCTTGAGCTGTCCAAGTGCATCTCTCAGCCTGGGCCATATGACATCAGCCTTTACTTGCCTGGGGGCTGTGGAATAACCCAGATTCCCAATACAGAGAAAACAAGGTGTCCGGAGCTGTGGTGTGGTCACAGTCCCTGGGTCACTCGGGGGAATAGCTGCCCCAGATTTTCAGATTTTTGTAGGAATTCCAGATTTTCATAGGAACAACTTTTCACAGGAATTATGTCCTTTTACACTGCAACTCGTTTCCAGAGCACTAATTCCCTCACTGCTCGTCTTGTCAAGGTACGTGCCTTGCACCTGCCGGCCTAATGGCGTTTCGGCATGCTGCTTCCAGAGTTGGGAAGCTTGGCTGCCCTCATACTGATCAACAGAAAAGAGTCTACAGGATAATGGAAATCTGGAAAACATGAGGGGTGAAGGATGTGGCTTGGTTTAAACTGGAAAAAAAAAAAAAGAGTAGGGGGAAAATGGTTTTCTGTATATAAAATGTCGCTGCAAAGTTGCTGGTGATCACTTGTAACCAACTGAAGAAGGATAAGAAATCACTTAAATTTGCAGCAAAGAAAACCAGGATAAATATTAGAAACTCAGTCTATCTCTTATGGCGGTATAAAAAAAAATAAACAAAGGGTTTGATAGAAATCCCAGGATTTATGCTACAGAAATGCAAGTTAGAAGAAATATCCATAAGATATTATCTGAAGTGATTGATTTAGCTTCCATGCAGGGTGTGGGATGGTGGGAGAGTGGCCAGGATGATTTCTTGAATTCTCTTTCAGTGCTTCATTGCCACAAAGCTATCATCCCTGCAGGCAAGGCAACCATTCAGCTGGCTGACAGCTGATGCAGGATGGAGATTAAATTCAGCTGAAGACTGACTGTGGTGGTAGAAATGTGTTGATTCATCTGGAATTCAGGCTCTTTGTTCACACCCAAGTCACTGGCAGAGACACTGCTGACTTCAGTAGCTCAGTACCAGGTCCTTAGCTAGCAGTCACTAGCCTGTCCATTTTGCTATGTTTTGGAGAAGCATTGCAAGACTGGCCTTTTACTAAATCCATTCCAGCTTTGTGAAATATGACGGCTATTTCAGCATGAGCTGTACGACAGTCACAGATCAGAGGGGTGCAGAAGGTGGTTGGGCTATTAAGTTCACATCTATGTTACTAAATGGAAGTATTAACCTTTTCATTCTCTCCTTCATTGTTTTATTTGGATAATCTTAATCCAGATCTTGTATACTGAAGTCATTGCCTGAGAAATGGCCTCAGTAGTGCAGAAAGGACCCAAAATTGACCTGCTTATAGGAAGAAGACCTGCATTTTAATTTCAGTCATCAAGAAGATTACTTGGAGAAGAACTCAAAGTGGGAAGCACTGTACTATCTTTCTAAATTTTGGTCACAGAGGACATATTGCACATAGAAACAAAAATGATGTGATGGATAACATAGGAACAAAAGATGTTTTAGGCAAAGTTTGAATGCAGTTAAGAAAGTTCCTCATAAGCAAATTTCCTGAAACTGTTCTCCAGTTATTAAGCTGCCTGCTGATTCCTGATTATTTTCAAAAAAGTAGGAAGACTAGAAAATCCCGATTTAGAGGGAAAAACACCATGGTCAGGGGGCTCTCACTGACACCCACCTTACCCACGCATGCATGTCAGGATCCAGCTGGAAAAACTGTGAAGTGATGGACCTCAGCTGGAATTCTGCAACAGCCAGTCCCTTTCATGGCAACTGGGACAAATCAGCTTTATTTTTTGGCTTAGTTGATACATTTTTCACAAGCAATTATTGCATGGCAATAAACACGAAGGAGGTGGGAACTTTTTTTATTCTATATTTGTCCACAAAGTAAGGGGGAGAGTGTACATGAAGCAGAAGGTGGTGGAATGGGTAGACAGTGAGGTGGAGAGAGGAAAAGGACATTAGGAGGGTGGATGCAGCAAGGAGAGGAGGATGAAACAGTGGCAGGTTGGAGAGCCGGAACCAAATAGGTTTGGGGTGGAAAATCACTACCAAAGTAGCTTGTGGTGAGAAGAAAGCAGCTGAGGAGAATGTCAGGGATGTAAGGATCTAAGGGAGGAAACAGGCAGAGACATGGTCCTGGCATGGCTGGAACTGGCACGGGGGACTGCAGGGTTTGCTCGTAACAGCCCCAGGGCTTTCCTGCAAACATTGCTTCTGGAATGAAAGCCCCTGCGTGCAGATGTTGGACAATTCACAGCTGAGGCTTGGGAGTGGAGGATGGGGAAGGAGGATACTCAGTGGGGATGAGCAGGAAGGAGACAAGGGCCCAAGTTAAAAAATTATTCAGCTGTGAAAGGCAGGGGAGCTCTGAGGATGGAGGGAGCACTGTCTGCCACTCTTGCTGCCCAGCTTGGCTCTCACCGTACATCCTCTCACCCCTTCCACACGCTGCTTTGGGCCAACGAGCTGCACTGCCATCTCCTGCTGCTTCCACCACCCATCCAGTCCATGGTGGGAGGAACAATGCCACCCTTGGCCGCTGCCACTCTCACTGGGAGGGGAGCAGAACAAGTACTATATATGAATTAATCTGCCCTGTGAATAAGGCGGCTGGAGGAACCATCCCTGCCCTAGAGCATCTCCAAGAAGGCGTAGTTCAGGTGCGTAATTTGGTATCCATGCTGATGGTGACACCTCAAAATGGTGCAGGAGAAGCTGAACTAAAAGCCATCTGTCTGCAGGGATCAGCCCATGGTGGTTCCTCTCCCAGCAGTGCACCAGACCTTCGGCTGTGGCGGAGGGAAGGTGGAAGTCGCTAGGACAGGCCTCCTCTGAGGCCCTGCTGACGGCCGAGGTGCTTTTAATTTTCGTCTGGGAACTTTCCCCTCATTACCCTCCTGACAGGATGGGTGCAGACAGCATTAGGGATGCTGGGCTACACACCGGCCCCAGAGGAATGTCCTTCTCCTCCTCCTCCTCCACGCCGCGCAGGGGGAGGCACACCAGCACTTCCAGCCAAACACCTTCCCTTGCCGGGTTTCTTTTTCCAGCCAAAGGCGGCTGCAGGAGGGCAGAGAGCCTCCACCCCACCCTCACCCCAGCTCCCCACCGCCAGGCAAGTGAGTCTGGCCGGTGCCTTTTCCCAGGGCTAAAGGGGATTGGTGATTAAAGGGGCCTTCTGACCAGCTTTGCCCTAAAAGGAGCTTACAAAGTCCGTTTGTTTAACCTTTTCACAGCAGCTTGACCCTGTCATGAAGAACAAATCACTCCGAAACAATGTCGAAGTGTGGGACTGGCAGAGTGGCTTCCAGCCTCTTCCTCCGCCACCGTTACGCACCCAGGGAAGGGCCCAGCCCTGGTGAGGAACAGGGAGCCTTTTCTGTGTCCCGCCGGGCCCATGGCTTCATGCAGCAGTTGTGAGTTTTGGCTGCCCTCCGTGGAGGAGACCCGGGTACGGGTGGCTGTGCCGGTGGCATAGAGGTGACATGCAGCTGTGGCAGCCTGCTATTCACCTCCCTGCTAAGAGCAAGAGCTCTGGCCTCCAATATTTCCCAAATGTTAGGTGCACTTATGGGTTGCTAACTTTTTTTTTCCTGATACTAAATCCTTCAGGCAACTTTTGGGTCCCTATTGCCTGTCATACACCTTTTGTGAACTGCTTAGCAGTGAACCCAGAGGACAAATAGACTCCCTAATGAAATTTAGAAGTAAATGTTTAAATGTTGTTACATTCTTTGTTTTATGCATAGGGAAGGAACTATTCAGTTAGAAGTAACCATTAAACACTTATCGAGATAGTCAGATTCTAAATGTCAGTTCTCTTTTCACTTAATCTAAATGATCAAGGCAAAAATGCATAAAGAATTGAACAAAAGTTGTTTTATTCCAGTGTTTTCATGAAGTGATTTTCTACACGAACAGCAAAACAAATCTTAATTGCTTACCACAAAATATCCTCAGGCGATGGTAGTACAATTAAGACTTTTTCTTTAAATAGTATGCAAGCTAATGCAGTACATATGGAGTCATTAGCAACTTCAAACCAGTATTTGGATATTAATTTAATTTAAAACAGCGTGTGCTAACACAAAACTTAGCACTAATAACAAATGTAAACTTGGGTAAGAAAGTAAACAATGCCATCTCTGTTGAGTGCGTAAACCATTAGTCAAAACCAATAGAACCAGATTGTGATAGCAAGTATAAGCACTACATATTTTCTTTTATAATAGCTATTTTTTAGTCTTGTTTTATTTGGCTTTTTTTTTTTAAATAATTCTTGTAAAGAATAGCCACATTTCTACTGTATTTTATTGTGCTCAGTGATTGTCCTTACGACAAACTTTTCCTTTGTTTGTGAATACTGAAAAAAATCAACAGCAGCAGAACAAACTGAATAAAATAAGGACACGGATGAGCTCACGTCGCCATTACAACTGTGTGTGCAAATTTAAACAGCATACTGATATCTTTGGTTTTTTTCATGCTGTACCTAATGACACTTGCTGAAGAACAGCAATGGAAACAGCCTGGTGAGCTGAAGGTGGCACAGTTAATTTAAATGCTCTGTGGAAAATCGGCTGTGTTAGTAGCCACAAATGTGCTTTCTGTAAAGCAAGCTAAGTTATTTAATCCCTGTTTTAACCCAGACACTTTTAAAGTTTGTGGGATGCTACTGAAATTAAGATTGTTCACATGTTGAGGATAACATGGCACAGGCCATTCCCGCCAGCCCTTGCAAGGGAAAACGTCAGCTCTCCATCTCAATTAGTTTTAGATAATAGTGTCAGCCAGCAGAAAAAATAACAGGAGCAACACTGATGTTAGGCTAGTGAAATAAATAATCTGTATATAAGCACTTAGGCAGAAACTAACAGGATGAGAGAACTTTACAGGTTTCCTTACTATAGGGGAAGTTCCTTGTTTCCACTGCCCCCCTGTTCACAGCAGCCCCTGCCAGCCCTGGAAATCCCTGTGGAAATTCGGGTTCCCTGCTGCCTCTCAGAGCCCGGCCCTCACTGCTGCTGCTGGGGCTTCCTCTGGGGCTTCACCATAGATGGTGAAAAAAGGTGAGATGCCAGGCAGTGAGGTGGGTACACGGCTTAGCAAAAGACTAATCCTTGACCTTTGTGAGAAATGAGTTGCTGGTGGGCAAGGGACCATGCCTCTCTTGGCGAGAAGCCCCAGCCATAAATCCTGCCATGGAGCAGGATGCCCAAGCTATCCCTGGCTCAGAAAGCAAGAGCAAGAAGTTAACAAATCATATTGCAAAGAGGAAACATTCACTTGGCAAGGAGAAAACCTGCATCAAGTCACCCCCCGGGTTAAAAGGGAAGAGGTTTTGTGCAGTGCAGGAGGGGGCCATCAGGCTTGCCAGCACATACGTCCTTCTTGCTGGAGCTGTTCCACTTTGTATAAATAATTAAATCATCTTTGGAGCAAGGACTTGACACTGCATCTCTCGCATCCCAGGTGAGCACCCGAACAACTGGGCAATAGAATCAATCTCTTGCTTTTCTCTCCCTGGCCCAATGAATATTTAATCACCTATACAAAGTGAAGCAGCTCCAATGGGAGGGAGTGAAAACCAGGCACCTTGCAAAAGCTCTGTAGCTCAGCAGTCCATTTTTCAACCAGTGTTTGACCCACCATGGACAAAAGCCCTTGGTATGTGAGAGAGTGGTGAGTGGATGTGTTGACTGCATGCTCCCTTCTAGCAGAGTCCTGAGATGGTGGGAGGCTGCTCCTGTCTTCTCACCTTTCCCATCTCTAATGGGTAGCCACCTACACATTTTATTTTACAGCTGATATTGATGGCCACCCTTGTATATTTGCCTAATGGTTAGAAATAGTCACTCAGGAAGAAGACGACTCAGGCAGAACCTGCATCTCCCAGAACATTGTGCAGCTGTCAGGGCACACACCGCTGCCTCTGCTCACGTTGGTGAGAAAGTCAAATAGATGGAGTCGGATGGGTGGGAAAGACCATGTGCCCACTGATGGGAGCTTATGTCTTGGAAAGGTCTTGTCTCCCACATGGCTACTGCTTCCACACCCAGTTCCTTACTTTATCCACTGACTGACACAAAACACAACCCAACACATCACAGCAGTAAAAAGCATAAGGAAGAGCTGCAGGGAATAAGAATGCAAAGAATAAGGTCATTCTGCCCAAGGCACATTTTGATTTTTTTATAATTCCACAGGAAACTAGGCCATCCAGTAAGGTTTTTATAGCTAATGTAGATTTTTAAAAGAAAACACAACTGAGGGGTTTTTAAAAAATGTGCTGAGCCAGAAAAGATACTACTCAGGTATTTCTGCAGCCTATCAAGGTCCAAGTGGAATGAGAAGTGCCCTCTAGGAAGAATCGCTCCTAGTCTTGTACGGTCCTGAACTGTCTCAGCAAACATTTTATTAGCATTTTTTTGCTTATAACAGGCACAAAGAATTAAAGAACATGTTATTTGCAACTGCACCAGAAATCCAATAATGGGATTGCATAGGAAAAAATGAGGAAGATATTTAACCTATTGGCTAGAAATCCTCTGCTCTGCCAGCATGTTGCTGCATTTTTCTAAATAGACTTTCTTTTGGGAAATTTGGGTATCTAGTATCACCTCAAAACAAGACAAATCAAAACATTGTGCATTTCAAAAAAAAAAAAAAAGAAGTATTTTATCCAGAAACAGCAGCTTTTCTGTCACTTCACAATGTCATTGCAGAGCTGTATATTTTGTTTTCAAATGTTTTAAAAATTATTTTCCTATTAAAAACTTATTTTAAAAACCCCAACATTTCTTAGACATCCTTTGTTTCTGACAAAATCTAAGAGTGACCAGGAGGGATATCCATGCTAAGTCTGGGCTTTATATTTAGGTGTCTGGGTTGGAAGTGAGTCTCCCCACAGGTAAATAATGAAGAGATTTAAGACCCTCCAGGCAGCCGTTCAGCACAGGGGCTCCACGCCATCCTCTGGAGGTGCCTGATTCTGCCACATACAAGACGTGTCCCCTTGATTTAATGCCCCAGAGGGGCTGTGAGCATATGGCTTTCTCCTCTCTGAATGTCCCAATCCTGGCCATGGGCTGCAGATATGATGCTGAGATACATCCCACTCCATGCTCCTCCATTTCCACCTTGGATGCTAGAAACCCATCTCTGTTGTCTATATCGTCTTGCCCAACTGTAAAATTAACTCCTACGTGCTGCAGAATGAAGATTAAGTCTGGGGGGTCAATAAGTCAATCTGGGGAGTCAATGATGGGAAAGAGCTACCACCATGGGAATATCATCTCTTCGGTCAGCCGTGCTGGCAGATGGAGGTGGAAGCACAGGCATAGGTAGGCCTTCTGATTCCAGGAAAGGGCAATTTGTTAAGCACAGTCTTGCATTGCTTGCAATGAATTAATTTATTACTTGATTTTACCATTTTGGGTCAAACTTGCTGAGCCATGGTTTTTACCATTTTTTTTTTTTCTGCAGCAAGACTCAGTCCTGTCTACCAGAGCTTGTCAGCAGAGAGGATAGCAGGAAAGCGATGAGTCAAGAAGAATCAGATCAAGAGGGTCATTTCACAGGCACACCAAAATGGCTGGGAGCATTTTCTGATCCTTTCCCTCTTCTAGCTGCAGAATGAGTCACATTGGCCGAGCATGTTTAAACTAACCTTTGAGAAGAACTGTGAAAGGGCCTGGAAATGCAAATGGTATTGCAACTACCACCGGGGACAGGCGACATACGGCTAAAGTATCACTTCAGCCACAGCCTCTTGTCACGGCCCTGCAGCATCACGCAGTGATCATACTAGCCATTATGAGACCTGCCTGGCTGGGGAAGGCCTCAGCCTTTCCCTCTCATCCCTGACTCACGTTGCACAGGATTGCCCAGCCGTGCTCAGGGCATGGATCGGGCAGGCTGAAGCCAGGAAAACCACATTGATTTTTATGCCTTCATCTGTCTGTTGTTTATGTACTAAATTAGCAAGAAGGCTTTTTGAACTTGGCTAGTTTTAGTTACCCTCCAATCTTGTCTTCTCTGTTTCTGAACACCTGGTTGATACCTTCAAGCTAAGGATTCCCTGCAAAGGATTCCCCATTCTCCCATCACACTGACCTATTGCTTGGGAGGCATTCCCAGAGCAAATCTTCCTAATACTGACATTGAGTCAACAACAAGGGCTAGATTTAACCACATTATTTAATCTGAAGCATACCACTTTAGTTTCAAAAGGCACTTTAAGGTGTTGCTCAAGTTGCCAGTGATGCCATCTCCATTCAGTCAGGTCCGGGGACAGTACTGCTGTATTCTCCCAGTGCTCCAAAGTACCCTTTGGAAGTAGTCTTTACAATGGGTTGTGACAGACAACATCACTTCCAAAATGGTACCTATCATGAGAAGACAAAAGAGAGGATAACTGTCTTGAAAAATCAGCAGTCAAATCGTGCCTGAGCTCAAAGAGAGCTGAGCTTCACAGGTGAAGCCGGAGGTGCACCCCGATGCTTGGTGGCATGAGGCTGGTGCATCTGGAGTGTGAACAGCACATTGCATGCACTTTTCCCAACGTTTCATGCCAAGGCAGTGTAACAGGGAAGCCTGGGACTTGCAAGGGTGTTGAGCACCAAGTAGACCTGCAGAGCTGGACACCAGACTGAGAGGGAGACAGCAATAGTGTATATTTTCTGCTTATTCACTCATTTATACTTACATTCCTCTCCTCTCTAGGCCCGTACCCTGCCATGCTGCTCTGGGTTTTTTCTTTTCTCTGCACTTTCTCCTCCTATCCTATATCCAGCTTTCCCCACCTAAACCTCTCTCCTTGTGCCTCCTCTTCCCACAGATGATACAAACCCATGTAAACAGATGGCAGTGTGTGTGCTTGCATGTGTTTTTTCTATGTCCACAAACTGATTCAGAGACATACTGTGCATCCTTTGCTCTTCCCTCCTACCAGGGTAGCGCAGGCTGAAAGCAGAGCTCCTGAGGAGCCCTCAGTCCTGCTGTGCTCCATAAAATCATACATAGTGAACCCTTCCATCGCTCACTGGATTGGGGCCAAGCGCCTGGCATCGTGGATGAAATACGTGCTTCTTAGTAATGTGAGGAAAAGTCTCTCAGCAGTTCCCATATAACACATGTGTATTACTTTGAGTAATGCAGATGTACGCCTTTATTTAGAAAAGTCATCTTTATTTCAGCAGTCACTGCCAGGAGACTACAGGACTGGGGAAGGGGTGCCCATGTAAATGTGGGTAGAAAGGAGTTCTGATTTATGAGGCTGCTCTGGCACACAGGAATGGGATGTTGGTGGTGTCTTCGCTGGGGGGAAACACAAATACTGCAATTTGGGCTCACCTTGTGCCATCCTTCAGCTAGAGAAGGGAAAGACTAACATTCTGTCTCACCGAAATGTCAATACCACATAGCTGGTAAGATAATTTGTATGGTTTTGCTCTTACACAGCTCTTTCATTCAGGAAAATCTAATGAAATTTGTGACTCTTTTTGTTGCTGTCAGAGACAAAAATTCAGCTGAGTCAGCGTGGAGAGGGGCGGGTAGGGCATTGTGGCTTTGCCTGAAAAACAATTCACGTAGTGAGCGCGCTCGCGTTGGCTAAGCCCCAGCTCCAACGCGCTCTCCGTGTGCAAAAAATAACACTTCAAGTGAGCGGAGTTCTAGAAAATGAAAGAACTAATTGCTGGGGTTAGAAGAATTCAGCTAGTCTCAAGCCATTAGGATCACAGCTGAGCGGGGAATGTCATGGAGCCAATTGGAGCAAAGCTGCCAGGGCTTTACCATGCTTAAGACCTAACCTTAGGTTGCTCTGCGATCACACGACCGCGGCTCTAACGTTCGCAGGCGAATATTCCCCCCACGCCCCTGCAGCGCTTCCCTCCACGGATGCAGTGATGAGTGCAAGGAATGCCAATTCCACAGCACTCCTGATTGCCAGCAGGATAGGGACAGACAGGACTGGCAGTTTAATTTGCCTTTTTATTTTTTTTTTCTAAAGGAATAAAAACAACAAAAAGACAACCTAGTCTGTCGTGAGATTTCTGACTGATTGTGGAGTAATTTGGGCAGAGTGGAATAGAGCCTGCTCAGTGGTTCATGAACAGCACTTATCCGTACTCCATTATTTTCCTTTTAGTTTGCTTTACAAATTAGAAAAGGGCACCAGTGTCAAATTCTTGATGCAAGCCTCTGTGTGAAATGATAAGCTAAATCCTAAATTGAGGTCAAAGCTGTTCATGTGGTTCCTGCTGCTAATAAAAACGCTTTTCTTTGTTCCTGCCTGCTAAGAATGCCTGCCCCATTTATAAAAAAGATCTTATCCCCCAAAAGCCACCTCTATGCAGATGTTAGGGAAACGCACCCTGCTTAAACTATAATATTTCCTGAAGAATATATTATGTTTTGTAAGGAAAAAAATAGCATTGTTGCATTGAGAGCAATGCATTTGTACTATCTAAAATTCTGGTTTTCTGCATGTAATATCTCAGGGTATTTTTAGGAGTTGTTCACAATGCAAACAAATAATTGGCAGCATCATAGAATTATGTTCCGGTGCCTTGTCGTTTGTGAAAATTCCCTTTAATTTCATCTCAGAGAGGGACTGAGGAGTTTTCCCCACAGTTTCCTTTTTTTGACACTCCTTTCTGAGTCCAAAATGAAAAAAAAATAAAAAAATCCAACACTGTAGTGATTTAGAACCAGCTCTTGTTCTCTGCAGAGCGCTGGCTGATGTGACATAAAACCTGACATCATCACAGCCTGCTGAGGGATGATGCAGGACCTGGAAGAGTGATGTCCTACCTGGGCACAAGGTTTCACGGGCCCAAAGCTGGGTGGAAATGACTGAGGAGAGGTTTCGTGTCCCTCCCTAAGAAAACACAGAGTCTGCCAGAGAGATGGGATCAATTGTTTGGGCCAGTTACCATTTTATCCTGAAAATCATTACCTTAAAGTCACTTGACTTTAACACTTCCATACAACTTTCCAAGCCTTAGTGGAAAATCCTCCTCATCTTCAAACTCGGACGCTGGCAGTCACAGTGAATCTGCCTTCCTCGGCTCAGTCCCCTCAGCTGCCACTGTAAATGGTTTCAAACCTGGCTACAGCAATCAAATATATTCTCAAATACTGCAGAAGATAAACCTTCAGGCTTACATTTTCTTTCTTTTCCCAGGAGAAAGGAAATCAATTTACCTGTAAATAGAAGAAATGCCATTAATACCTGTTGGGTTTAGACAGCTCAAAGTGGTCAGAGGAGCCTGGTATTTCAGAGACTGCAGTATCTGCTCTTTTTCTTCCCTTTTTCTTTATCTCTCTGCTAAGCCCTTGGTGACTACATTGAGAAGAATTAAAAGTGTCAGTTTGAAATGGTTGGAAACGGGTATAAATTGGAACTGTCTTTGCAGAGAAGCAGCTTGAGAAGGGATCGAGGGTAGTGACAAGGGAGGTTTTAAAAGGGCATCGCAATATATAGAACACCGGCTGCGCGCTTTCATGCGCATGCTTAAAACTACCACCAGTAAGGCAGAACCACAAGCAGAGATGTGAAATCAAATCAGGAAAGATTTTTTCATTTTGTTCTGTTTCTATGAAATAATTTTCTAAGTAGATTTTCAGTAATAATAATCAGACAATGCAAAATTTATATATTTTTATAGTGATTTATGCAAAAGTGATGATATGAAGCAGTGGTCTCCTGCACTGCTCACTGAAGATAATCCTCATCAGCCTTACTTTGAAATAGCCTGACCACTTGCCCAAATACACATACAGAGAGAGGCAGAGTAAGGATAAAGCCAAAAGATGTTTGTGTGTCTGCCGTGGGAGCAGCTGAAGGGCTTGAAAGATGAGAAAACAAGAGGGATAAGGCCTACCTGGGGAAAAAAAAAAAAAGAAAGAGACAGAAATATCACAGAACCAGGGACTGCAGTCCTCTGCTGTTCTCCCTGGGGGAACAACAATGAGCTCCAAAGACAATGTATTCCGAAGAAAACTACTGATTTCACTCAAACCAGGGTTGTGAAACATTTGCCTGGTAAAACAATCCAGCAGCACAAAGAGCTCAAAGGCTAGGCATTTCTGCATCATCTGCCCAAAGACAGCTAGGGCTTGTCCCCAGCTCTGACACGTCAGGATCAAGCACGTCTAGAGGTGACAGACATGTCAAAAAAGTCTGGTTTACCCAACTTTTCTTCAAGGGAGTAGCAGTATAATTCACAGGAGGAATTTTTTCACAGTCTTTGCAAATGTTGCTGTCAAAACCAGCTGTAAAGCGGTATTGTTGAGCAAACAACCCACTTTCTATCTTGTCATACACAGTCTCTCCACAGAGGCCCCTATCTGAAAAAGCAAGGGGAGGTGAGGAGAGGAGCGGTGGAAGGAAAAGCCCAGCAGAGCCGGTCCTCCCCAAACAGCCTGAGTTTCTTCACAAGGGCAACTCCTCTCGCCTCCGGGGACTGAAGATGCCCTGCAGCAGTGTTGCCTCCTGTGCTGAGATCCCCGCTGGGATGCAGGGCTGGAGAAGGAGGAGAGCCAGCCGCACTTTTAGCCACGTCTCCTGGGATCAGCCCTTCCGATGTCCTGTCCTCCTTGCTCACCTCTGCTCTGCTGAGGCTTGGGCTGGATGCAACTGGTTTCAAAGACCGGGTTTAATAGTTTTTAATACTAGATAAGTGGGTGAGTTGAGATGCTAGTGCTGAAATATCTTGAGGAAGCTAAGAATTCTGCATTTCCTGTTATTTGTCTTGCTTCACAGAATGCCATTTTTTTAGTGAACAGATGGAATATCTTTGGTTTGTTGAACATTTTGTCATCACTATTCAGCACCAGCTAACCTGCCAAATGCTCTTGAAAAATACACAGTTACTGCAGTCTCTGGTCCTCAGTTTCACAAGAGCAACTTTCCTCCATGGTTACCTTAATGAAAAGAGCAATTTTTCTTTCTTTGATTTTCTTTATTTCCTGCCTTTAGAATCAAAGTTTATCCTCTACCTATCTTAACAAAGATATATTGGTGTAAGTGGCAAAAAATCATTCAAAGAAAGATAGATGTTATTCTGCCAGAGAAGGAAAACTCCTGGATGAAACCAGTAGGGACTGAATTTTGCTCAAGGAAGTCTCCCCGCTGCTTGCCAGCTGTGACTGACAGCCAAGGACAACTGTGATTTTATTTTTTTCCATTTGGAGGTGGAGGTTTCTGCTAACTTTTAAATGCAGAAGTACAAGGAGGTTTAGGTCAGGGACTGCTCAGCCTATCGTACCTCTGCAAACCCATTTGCTTTCTGTCCTGCTGAACCGATCAGCTCGTGCTTGGCTGAGGCACAGTTTCCGTGGAGCAGACGTGCCTCTTGTAGAAAGGCAGGCTGTCTCCAACCAAGACACAAAAGATGGACCTCACATGGCTGCCTTTGGTAGGACATTCCCCTGCTGAATCACCATGATGGTTAAAACCTGTTTTCTTTGCAATTTGAGTTTGTCTGGCTTCATTTTCAGTTGCCAGACATTTTTTGTTTGTTATTCTTTTCATGCTCTTCTTCCCTTCCTCTGTTTTCTACCACCTCCTACTTTTCAGAAATCTTTAAACTGTGACAACCAACTCTGCACAGGATTTTTGTACTGATATCAGCACCCTACGTGCAGATACAAACCACACTCATATTTTTGTTCACTGCTCCTTGGCCAAAAGGGAGAATAACCAACTCACGCATTTGAGTATTTATATTAGAGAATTACCACACATGCACTTCAGAAAATATGATTACAGTTTGCTACCAGCCCCTAGTCATCTCTCAGACTGAAATGACAGCAATAGAAAAGACTGTTTAATATTTCTTACTGCATTTTGACCCTTACCATGGTTGACCATGTGTTTGTTACCTCTACGTCTGGTCTGAACTTGCCTGAATTTGACACTGTGAAACCAGCAGAGAGTTGTAGAGTGGTTGTCCGTTTGTTTTGCTTTTGTCATCTTTGATATATGGCTGTTTCTGAAAAGGAAAAGAGCATGAGCATGTCTATAAAACCAATCAAAGACAAAAAATATTTTCATGAATTCTGTGCATGTTTCCACTGGTGAAAGTTTGGTCTAGCGAACAGCAGAAGAAGTGGGAGAAAATTTTATTTCTAACGTTGTCACAGTGTGAAGTTGGAAATACTTTGCACTTGTATAGCACTTTACTAGCAGAATTTTCTTATAATGCGCCCCTTTTTGTTTTCCTGATTTCCAGTTAGAAAACACCCTTATGGATCTTAGACTGTAAATGGAAGAAAAACCTCAAGAGGCACGCTGGAGTGAGTGTGGCTGGGCTTCTGCTCTGTTTTGTTAGGACTACAAGGCGAAGCTATCCCAGGAAGGAATATTCAATGTACCCTCCCCTATCACCATAGTAGTGAGTCACGTCTCGCTTTGGATATTATGAGTCCTGGAGAAGGCTTCGCCATGCTTCAGAAAAGATGAAGGGAAGAATTTGCTTTGAGGGACTCTGATACAACAACAATTATTTATGGGAAAAAAAATCACAGAATCATAGAATACCAAGTTGGAAGGGACCTCAAGGATCATCATCCTTATAAGGAACTTTTATACTTTTTCTGGTAAATTCCTTTATTTTTTTTTTGCTTAATTTTCTCAATGACTAGGATCCAAGACAAACACTTCTATCCACTGCTCCCCAAGGAAGAAAGGTGACAAGACAATTCAGGCAATCTATGTCTGATTTGTGAATTCTGATTCAGTGAATTTCTGAATTTGCTGTATTATGAACATTTCTGCGTAACTGAGATCCAGCATGTGACGGCAGACCCGTGCTGTATAAGTCCCTGACCAGGAACAGCAAACCACTCACACAAGGAAGAGCGTTCAGGGACCATGGTGTTCCTCACTAGCAAAAGACAAGTTTATCGGTAGGGACTGGGATTTCAAAGTTCGAGATCCTTATACAGCAACATCAAGAAAAAAAAAACCCTAAATGCCAAGAGGAAGGACACAAAGTGAAAGAAAATTTCAGGCAAGAAAATGAAAAAAAGAGGATCTGCTTTTGTGGAAGAAACTATTTGTAACTGTTGGACCGGTCAAAGTGAATGAAAAACCACTTAGGCCTTTTGAAACTCCAAGATTTGGAAAAAAATATTCAGGAGGGCAATGTTACATTCCTCCAAAAACTTACTTAACTTTGAAAAATCTACAGATGTTGAGAAAATGAAGGAAGAAAAATGCTCTTTCCTCTTTTGTTGCTGAACATTATGTGTTTGCCCTGATTCAGGGACGACAGTATTTAAAAGCTCAAGTGCGTCTGCCTCAATTAGCACACTAAAGAGAGGAACATCAACCTTGAAATGCTCAAAAAATCAGAAATTTTGAAAAAGAGTAACAGAGAGAAAAATAATGTTCAGCAAAAAATAATGAAGTGATTCTGCAGTGATATGGTGAAAATTTACGCAGGAAGTTTAAGATGTGTTGACTTCAGCGTGTGTAAGCCCGGCACATCAGTGCACCAAATGTGTGCCTGGAAGCGAAGCTGCCCTCGGGTGCATTATCCTTACGGGTAAGCCATTGACAATCTGCAGTATCAGATTTTTTCCAATGCACTTAGCTGCTTTCATCAACTTCCTGAAGTTTCTTAGAAATCCTGATTGCCCAGTGCTCCCACTGAGAAGAAATAAAAACCTTCTGAGTGCTTTCAGGTATTTATTCAAGTATTTGATTTGGAGCTGGAGTCTTCTACCTTTTGCAATTCAGCATAGAAAGTACCAAGTGATTTTATATGAAGCAATGAGGTCAATCCATTTTAAAGGCAGAAGGGCCGTTATTGTAACCCTATCTACTGCAGAGCACAGACCCAAAGAATTAATCCAGTAATTCAGAATTCAAGTATATCTGAACACATCTTAGTAACAGTCTTCTGTCCCCAAAATCAAGAGCTCTTATTTTTAGCACTTATCTAAATCTGGTTATTGCCCAGTTGAAGGCTGACCAAGTTACCTAATGAAATACTTAATCTCTCAAAAACATGAATTCGACAAAACCAAATTGTTATGCAGGAGAATTTTCAGTGTTCCTACACATAAAATAGAGAAAGTTTGGATTTTTCATGTCATATAATTTTTATTTTTATATTTCAGCTAATATTATCTTTTGATTTTGAAACAGTAAAAGGTAAATCATGATATTACTCTAAATTACTGAAACAAGATGTTTTGTTCAACCTAGGCTGTTCTGGGAAGATTTCTGTAAAAAAAAAATACATATTCTGATTTAGGTCAAAACCATTTTTCAGATCCTTTAAAAACCTCATGAGAAGGAATCCTACAAAACATTTTCAAATGACCTCCAGTTAGAAGAGATTGGTGCTTTTGAATTCATATTTCTGCTTCTGAAATTCCCTTTAAAAACAGCATTTGTGCAGTATTTACAGTATAAAAGCACCAGGTGGTTTGTATGTTTCTTATTATCACCATTGCTATAACATTGATTGCAGCTGCATTAGTGGAATATTTTCTGAGCCCAAGTTTAATCTCACTTCTACCACTGTAAGTACATTGACAAGAGATAAGAATTAATGAATCAGTGTGCTCATAGACAGAACTGATGATGAGATACACTCTTTTTGGCTTTGAACAAAAAGAATTAATGTGTGTTTTGTTATGAAGATCCTATTCCAGAGATAGATGAATGCCTCGCTGAAAGTTCAGTCTGGTGATGTGAAACAATAGTCCCAAGGACCAAAGAAGCAAATCAGCAGAGACTGTCTGTACGTTGTGATGCCGTTACCAACCACTGCTTTGGAAAAAAACTGTCAGAAGCTCCACATATCCCAGCTGCGATGCAGAAGAGAAGAAAGCCGCAAGCTTGGTTCAATCCCCACTTTGGCTCACAGTCACAGAAGTTCAGAAAACTAAGGTGAATTTGGGTTATTTCTAAACTGTTGTAATACAGTGATTCATTTTTGTAATCACTAATGTAAATTACCAGGCAGAATACATGAGGGGAAATTAACTCTATTTTCTCTTTTGTTGAATTAATTATAAGTGTCTTTGACCTGCATTGCTTTATATGTGTTTGTATATCTGGTTAGCAGTTACAGTATAACTATACATTATATGAATGTACAACAAAGTATCTACAAACACATTACAACGACTGTATTTAACTGGTGCTTCTAAGCTGTCATTCTCTTGGAGCAAGGCGAAAGACAAAACTATAAATTTCACGGTGACAACATTTAACACATTAAATAAGGCAGCATGAGATGTTTTTTTTTCAGGAAGTACAAATCAAAAGGAAGCACAATAAATCACTTAAACTTTAAGTGACATTTATGTTAATCTTTTCGTCTTTTGTCAGGTTTGACAGACTGCTGTTGTCCTATTAAATCAACGTTAACTCTCATTTATGGGCAGGAAGAAGAAAACTCTGTCTGAGACCTTATGTTGCTACCAAAACCAGATTTCTCTTTCTTGTAAGACAAGTAAATGCAAACACAAGGGTGGAGGGAGGGGAATAACCTTTCAGCTTCTACCTCTCATTGCATCTTTCACTCATCAGCCAGTGCTGGAGAACTGAGTCTGACCCATAATCTGACCGGTCACTCTAAACCTGCCAGACGCCAGTGGCTGGTCTGCGCTAGTCACTGATGGACACAAACCAGTGACAAGCAAACTGGGAGGCACAAAAAAACCCCCAAAACAAAACAAAAAAAACCCCATATAACACCGAGGAGTAAAAAAATAAAGACAGGAGAAAGCAAAGACCATGGCTGCTATCAGGATGCAGGCAAAGCCAGGGAGGAAGGGACACCTTTCTTTCATCCTCTCCTTCTGTGATATCGCTGCCTTCAGAGTCAGGGGCAGATCAGAGTCTGCTGGCAGCCAGAAAGCAGAGGGGGATCAGCAGGTGTGATGTGAGGGTCTGCTTCTACTCCTCCCTCCTCATTTCACTTAATTATGTCTTAAAGTTAATTGATCAAGTGAATCAGGTCCACAGTTGTGTCTGAAAGCAAATGGTGTTCAGCTCGACGGAAAATTATTCATGCAGTTTTCTCTGCTCGAGTTCTTTATAAAGCTTTTAAAAATGTAAAGCTATCCAAATGATGGAAGAGCACCATTCCCTTTGACTTTCAGAAGTTACTCAAGGGCTTCTGCCAGTCCCTGTGACAATAATGAAAATGGCTTTTCAGCAGTTAACACAGGCTCTTTGTTGCCCTGCGGTCTTTTTCCCAGAGAAAGATGCTTTAAGGTCACTCTTCTGCTCTCCTGCTAAGTCTGTGTCTGTAACACTGCATGGTTTTCAAACCAAGGTCTTAAATTAAGCTCATAGCTGTCAAGGGGGCAATAACCTTTTAAAGGAAGCAAACAGCCAACCAAACAAGGCTAAATAAACACTGCGGGATTACTAGCGAGGCAGTCTTTTTGATTCCTGTGGGCCAATACCTGATAAAGGGTTGGCAGGCAGGGAAGGTCTATAACCCAGCTATTTCTTGGTCTGATTTTTGCCTTCCCATTTCAGGGAGCAAATACTTTTCTCCCACCATGGGTTGTCTAAGGGCAGCGTGCTGTGCCCAGGCAGCTGCCCTCAGCACCATCCCCAGACGTCCCTCACTCTCCAGGGCCAACAGGAAAGTCCAGCCTGCAAACAGCCAACAGCACAAGGGGTTTTGTTTCGTTCTCCCTGGGACTCCAGCATCCGTCCTAAGAGCCAAGGTCCTGTACGTTGCCACCATAATTGTAACGAAGCTTCCTGGTGCCAACACCAAGAGCCTTTCGGTCTGATAGGGAGAGACCATTCTTGGAGTGAAATGGAGGGAGTTCTGCTCCCATGCCCATTACTGAATTCTCCACAGAAATTGCGGGCAAGGATGCCAATTAACGCTAATTGGGATGTTTTTTATATGTGGACACGTGTCCATTAGAAACCTGATTGATAGACTGAGACAAGCGACTCATTTTGCTGGTGCCATAGTGTAACCATTGTAACATTTGGGGTTCTTTAACAGGAAAATACAGCAGACCTCACCTGCTCCCATTAAATCCAAAGAGTTTAGCCACCACCGGATCAGAGAATTTTACCTTTGCTGTATGGGTAAGTATTGTATTGCCTTGCCATGTTTCTATCCAGGAAGAACACCTTGACGGAGAAAAATATTGCTACTGATCTTAGAAAGACCTCGTGCTTTCTTTGTAAACACTCTTCAAGTTTTTCTTCTTGATGCTTGATTTAAGAAGACCCAATTTGAGCTTCATGTCAGTACTGAAGCCCGCTTTCAATTTCTTTTAAATTCTTCCTAAACACCTGTTTACAGATACAGTCAGGTAGATGAATAAATTCACGGTGAGCTGAAGACCAAAGGAACATATAAACTTATCTGATGGAAAACCACTTGTTTTGGGCAGAGGAGAAAGCTGACAGCTTCATTATGGACTTGTCAGAAATTAGCTGTGTTTAAAATAGGACACCAGCCTCTGGGTCTCCTGTCCAGCATGAGGCAGTGAAGGAACAAATACAGATACCACACAACAAAGGTGAGGGACCCCAAATGCCATTTTCAGCTGCTCATCCAGAGAAGTAGGTAGCCAGCCTAAGGCATCATTCTTGAACAACTCTCTTGGCAGGGAAACTGGTTTTGAAAAATGCTGCTCTTTTGTTTTTTTCTTTCCCCGACCTGTGGCCCTAACGTGTGGATCATATGCAAAGCCAAGATCAGAGATGACAGATCAATTTTGCTTTCAGATACAGTCAGGTAGATGAATAAATTCAGCTCAGTGAGTTTTGGCATTTAGGAGCAACAGCTGGAAAATTCCTTTTAGCACTTCCTTGACATAAATCAGTTGAAAAACAGGAGGGTTTTCTTTCAGGGCAATGGGCTGCACTAGCACCCCTGGTCAAGTCCCAGCTCTCCCTGGTGTGGAGCACAGAGCCCAGCCTGTCTGGGAGAGCTGTGGAGACAAATCTCACCCTTGAGGTTTTCTTACACATTTTGATCAGCAGAAGTGAGGCAGGGCTTTGAGGAAAAACAAAACAAAACAAAAACCCAACAAAAATTCCTTTTGCTTTTATAATTCTCTTTTTGTCAACCACTTGATTTTGACTGAAGTATATTATGTACAGAAATCTAAGTAGTATTATTTGAGTTTTGGTTAATATCATCCCTGAACAGAGCTTGAAATCTCTTAAGAAAAGCAGCGGAGTTTGGTGGACTGGAGACAAAAGGAAGAGCACTGACAATGATTGGGAACGACCTCAGAATCCAGTGCTAGTTTTTCCTTCCTGGCTTGGTATCTTTCATCAACAGAAAGTCTGCTAGTAGAAAACAAACTGTCTCTCTGCTAAACTCCCATCGGCATCCAGGCACAAGAAGGCATAGTGGCATTTCTCCAGTCTTTGCCTCACCTAACCCTGTCCCAGCCACTGAAAGTTACTTCTCATAGACTTCTGCAGTGGTTCACCCTCTAGAGTCCTTTCCACAGCCCAGGAGAATAAAATATCTCCTTGCACCACCTTGCAGGCATATCAATCCTCTCCAAATCTGGGACAGATTCTTATTTATCAAGCCCCAGTGCCAATAGCTTTCCACAAGGGAAGATAGAAATGTTATCGCAATGTTTCGCTTAAAAGAGCCTGCTGATCATGAAATGACTCAATGGTTCAGAGACTCTAAGCCCAGTGATTTGAAATCATAAGTGTCTGAAAAAAATATCCCCACAATTTATTAAATTTGCATCCTTGTACACCAGGGCCCTCTCACAGATGGAGCACTGCTTTGCTGCATGTGCTGAAACAGAGGAAGAAACACGTTGAGTGCTCAGTTACTGGGAAAGTGAGTGCCCACAGATGAGGTTACCAAAGTAGGCATTTTTCTTTCTCTTGTACATTAAAAGAATGCCACCCATTTTTTTTTCTTACATGTACTATCAGGTCAGTGACTTTGTAATATGTATTATACTGTATTGCTGATAAACTTAAGAAATAATGCTGAACTACAAGATTCTTGGTAAATCATGTATTAGAACAGACAGTTTCTTAGCATTTACACTGGCACTAACTCTTCATCTGTTGTTGCTAACACTGAGGTGTTGTTCCTAATTACACAGGATGTAATCTTGCCAAACTAGTCTTTTTTTTTTTTTTTTTCCTGTGGATGATTCATGCACACACTTATTGCACATATAAGGATGCAGCACTTTAAATGTTGTTTGCTTCCTGAAACAGACGGTTTCTCATCCTGGCTGGGTCACGGTGTCTCCTAAAATAACATCTTCAGGCCTGGGCAGAGCTTGCAGTTGCTGTGGGCAGGCTGGTGGGGCAGTAACACCAACCCCAAACGCTCACCTTCAGCCTCATGAAGACAACACAATGCCAACGGTAAGAGGAGCAGGGCTAGGTGGTGCTCAGGGAACACCAGTATAAAACAGGTGAGATTATCTTCAGCTTTACCTAAACTGCTAAGAAATGCTGAGTTAGTCCAGGACAGATGCACCAACACCAATGCTCATATTTGCAAATAAAATCCCACTGTGCTGGGCATGCATTCAGTAATGGACTAGAGCTAGTTGTATTTATATCGCAAGAAATCATAGTTTTCCTCTGTTTTCTAATCAGTAAGGTGGGCAGATGAAAAGTACACTGTGTTTCTGTCTCGCTGTAGTCACTGAGCTACTCTCCCCTTGGTAGAGTCATGCATGCCTGTGGGACTAGCAGCTATGGGACAAGCGGGGCTCTGCTGGGTGCCCATGAGAGTGGGTGTCCCACAAGAGGAGTGGGCAGCCCATTGCGTGTGGTGACAAAGAAACCTCACCTATCTTTATGTCACCCATGATGTTCTTCACATGTACATGCTTTGGCCAGGCGGTGAGCAGCTGTAGGCATGCACTGTGCCTGCTCCTAAATCTGCCACCTTCTCGGGCGTACAGCCACATGTGTGCCTGGGTACCAGCCTGGGACATAAGAGCCCCTCGCTCCTGTAAGCCAGACTTGAGCCCAGAAGCGGCAGATACCCTCTGGAAGCCACAAATTCTGGCGTTTACTTTGGTATAAAAATGATTCAGCGTTCCCTCTTTCCCGAGGTCTGTTCACACTACCTATGAAGTATTTCTGTCAACATGCCAAGGAAAACTTTCAGACCTCTCTCTGCAAACCACAGAGCAACCAGGTCAGCCATTAGGCAACCGAGTGTCTTTGAGTGATGGACGCACTTGAGGCAAAAGTTCAGGTGAGACACAGCAGCTGCTGCACACTACTGGGCTATGGCACTGTGGATTGTGGACTTTTGGGGAGTTGCTGTAATACTGCTTCTAAAAGCAATATTACAGCTTCACTTTACTGACCTTATTGATAAGCTGAAGTGGCCCCCATTACATCATGTACTGGGAGCAGTGTTACATCACTGCTGAAATACCCACCATCCTGAGAGTGAACTGAAGGGCTACAGAGATTTCAGATTCTGCTAAGAACTCTGGAACTATTTAAATTGCAAATCGCTGAGGGAATAAACTATCTTTTTATTCTGTATTAGGATAGATATTAACATCTTTTAAAAATAGTAAATAAAAAAATCAGAGTATCTTTCAGTGAAAGCTATTTCATTGGCTCTGTTTGCTTCGTCCCACTAAACAAGGCTTTTTTTTTTTCTGGAGATACTTTATACACTCCTAGCTAACAGTCACCTGCAACACATTTCACTCTTCCCAATGTAATGCATCAATGGGTATTTTCTCCCTTCACAGAAACAAAAAACCAGAATATTCCCCAAATGGGTGTATAAATACTCAGTTACTAACAAACAAAAGCTGAATTTCAAAGAAAAAAAAGACTCCAACTTTTTAATGATTATGATTTAAGCTACAGAAAGAAAAGTGACCCAGGAGAGCTGGCTGATTTTCAACTTCCTCCAAGCTCAGGAGCGATGCATCCCAATACGCAGCAGCTCAATCAAACAAAAGCTATAGGAGATCTGTGTGCACGAACAAGGAGCTCCTGAAGAAATGCAAACATAAAAGAGAAGCAAGGGCAGGTGACCCAGGAGGAATATAGAGACATGGTCTGTGCATGCAAGGATGGGACCAGCTCCCACCTGAAGCTGAATTTGCCAGCAGGCAAGGGAGGTGACCCTTCTCCCTGCTCAGCTATGGCAGGATACATCCAGAGTGCTGTGTCCAGCTCTGGGCTCCCTGGGAAAAAGAGACATGGTCTTACCAGCGTAAGTCTGGTGAAGGGCCACAAAGATGATTAAGGGACTGAAGCGTCTGTCACATGAAGAAAGGCTGAGAGAGCTGTGAATGTTCAGACTGGAAAAGACTCAGGGGAATCTTATCAGTATGGGCAAGTGATGCTTCTGTGAGGAAAGGGAGCAAAGAAGATGGAGCTGCACTCAGTGGCGTCCGGTGGAAGGACAGGAGGCAGTGGGCACAAACTGAAATATAAGAAATTCCATTTAAATATATATATAGACACACACTCTCTCAATATATATAAAAATACATAGATACTTAAAAATATATACATATATAAAAGTATTTTCACTGTGAAGCAGGTCAAACACAGGGAAAGAGTTGCCCAGAGAGGTTGTGGAGTCTCCATTCTCAGAGATATTAAAAACCAAACTGGCTCCAGTCATGAGCAACTTATTCTAGCTTACCCTGCTCTGAGTGGGATTGATGGACCAGACTATCTCCAGAGGTTCCTTCCAACCTCAATGGTTCTGTGAGCTGATACACATGCACACATATGAAAGCATATAATATATATAGAATAATGTGACCCCGATTTATGACCACGGATCCTCAAACTCATAATAATACAGGAATATTCGGTCTGATAGGGAGTCTCCTTAGCATGCATTAGAAATCAGTGTACGAAATAAGTGTGGTGAAAAAAAGAAAAAACAACCAAAGAGACAAATTGAAAACAGAAAATATCTACAATCCATAGGAAGATTTTACACTCAGGCAACCGAGTGTAAGGTTGTCTCTAGTCTCTAGTCTTGCCTCAGTTTTTGCCTTTAGTTTTCCTCTTAAACTGTAGCAGTGCTAACAAGAACTCCTCGCCCTAGACCACCCCATAGTTAGCAGGGGATGCAAGACTCTTCAATCCAGGCCTGTGCTTCAATTCAAGCGGGACAATCAGTCTTCCAGGTCTTCAAAGCATGATTTAATTTTGCTGAGCAACTGGGTAAAACATATCAGCTGTGTCAGACATGACATATCGGGATAAAGGAGCCCCTAGAGATATCCCATATGGTATGGATTGTCAGGCCTTCTCCTGAAATCTTGTAAATAGAATATGGAAGCGTCTCCCTGCTCAGTTTGTTACTCTTCCTGAAAGTCTGATTTATTTTTCCCTGGGTGCCGGCTGGAGAACTTGAGACTCTCTGATTCCTCTGAAGATACGTAACCCCAAACCAACTTGGCAGCACTGCAACAGACAAATCCCACTGAGGACTTGCGCATCAGGGACAGATAATCCAAGGAGACAAAAGGCATTATTCTGCTTACCAGCTCTGTCCTTACATGAATTTAACAGAAAGCTTTTAAACACAGGCATTGGAATAATCCCAATATTAATCAGAAACAGGATTAAAATCTTCATGGTACCATGGATTTCAGAAGCAAAACTGTAGCCACTTATTTTCTTGTTTCCAGACCCAGCTGCCACTAAACTAATACAGGATTTTTAGGGAAGTGTTCAGCCTGGTTTTGATTTGTGATCTTACCTGGTAGTACAGAAGTGAAATGTGCGCTCATCACTGCATTTTGTTCCTCCTCCACCCAACATGTGTTCTGCAACTTGCCATTTCAAGACAAAGTCGAGCTTAAAGGTCTTACTCTTCCTTTTATAGGTACAGTTGCTAATACCCAAAAGATGCTCCAGCTTATCAGCTAGGTAACCACAGTTGCAAGCACACAGTCCTGCCCCAAGGTATATTCTGGAAGTATATCTCTTCAGATTTTTTTTTTTAATAGGCAGTTTAAAACTGAGATTTATTCTGTTAATTTGCCTTTTCGTATTTCTTGAGACTATTAAATTTGACAATTAACCCATTGCTGCGAGGGGTGCTTCTCCCTGCCTGGCTGAATCAGGCCGCTGTGTGAGAAGGCCCCAGCACATAAACCCGCATCCTCTGCAAAATGGACAGCCCTGAGGTTTCAGGGATTATACTGGATGAGTCATTACACAAGATTTAACTCTGGACGACTGTTTCGATAAATAATAATGCTTCCTCCAGACAAAACTACCCAGAAACTGGCACCTAACCTCCGTTTCCTAACCCCCTCCCAATGACAGCCCCCAGCAAGCAATGCCAAGGGCTGGTAAATACCAGGATTTATAAACAGCGGTGAGAGGGAGCTGTAATGAGATCAATGTCCAGAATTGCGGCAAATGGCCTATAAAGCAATTTTAAAATGGGATTTCCTGCAACAAAAGCCAGCTCCCAACAACCTTTTCCAATAATGCGAGGTGAAAAGGGTTGGATTTGAATTATAATACCCGATACTAAGGCGTGGACAGACAGTTTTGTACTCTCTTACAGGCGACTGCTCAGGCAATTTGTTAATCTCTCATCAGGAAAGAAAAGAAAATATTAAAATAAATCTACACAGTTACATCCAGGCCCGAATTACCGCACCAGGAGGATCCAGCATTGTGTCATCGAAAGGAGATGAAAAGTCCCGTCATTATTTGCTGTTACCGCATGGAATGTAAGATAGAACCGAGGAAAAAAGTCACAAATGAGAGCAAGAAGCGAGCAAAGCCATGTTTGTTTCCCTTTCCCGATTGCATTCCAGATGTAGTTATCAAGGAAAAAAGAAAAACAAAAACCTAATAAACTTTATGAAACATATCTGAAATAGATGTTTTTCGTTTTAAAATTTCAAAGCACTATCGGGGTTCGGCAAAGGATTCCTTACCTGGAAAAAGCCCCTCCATTTCTCAGGGCTGGTCTCTTCCCTCCTCCTGCACACCCACTCTTATAGTCAACCCCCCCGATACTTTGCCGAAAGAGCAGGGGCGCAGAGCCGCCGGCCCCCCCCGCCCTTAGCCCGGCATGGCGCAAACGCCCCCCAGCCCGCAGCCGCTGCCCGGCCCGTTCCCGGCCAAACCTGCGCACCTTCCCCTCGGCCCTGGGCCCCCGGGCTGCCTCCTACCCCGGGTACAGCTCTGTTCTGGAGGAGCGGAGCTCCTTTGCGTTCTATTTTCAGAGCTGCGCCCTCCCAGATGCGCAGTTCTGCGCGGAGCAAAGCCACTGCTTTGTCCCCGTCTTTTTGCAATTACGTCCATGCTAAAACAAAAAATCAAACTATTAAAAAGTTTTTTTTTTCCCTCAGAGAAAGCGCCTCTTTAGGTACATCTGGTCATGATTTTCCTGCGCTGTGTTCCCATGAGCCTGTAGTTAAAAATAAATCAAAGGCGGGGAACTCGAAGGGTGTTTTCGCATTTCGCCGCTGCCCAGGCGGCTTTCTGGTCGTTAAACTGAATTTGTAACACTTGGGGATTTCTTTCCACGCGGGGACTATTAGAACGGTATTTAAGGGCTGTTAGCGCGGGGTTTGCTCTTGTTATCGCTGATGCCTATTTAAAACTGCATGTGGCGTCCCAAACTTTCAAATTAGTAGCCTGCTTGTCCTAGAAGGGGAAAGGTGACCTTAGGAAAAGTAACTGCTAGCTCTTTCTGCTGCAGGGCTTCTCGATGGTGATACTGAAGTATAAATCTGGTAGAGCCTTAACTCCACGCATTTGGGGATTTTTTTTAATTTTTTTTTTTTTTTTTTTTTAAGAAGAATGAGTGCCTAAATTGTACCGACTAGTAGGAGAATTTCAGGAAGATTATGAAGTAGGTCGACAGTACCCCTGAATTTAATTTGGAAAGTGGGCTAATAGCAAAGGCAAACAGAAGCGACAATTGTCCATCCCAGCTATGTCACTCTTTTCATTTAGCCCTTTCCCACCGCCTTCGCTGGTATAGGGAAGTTCGTTTGATTTCAGGGGTGACCCTGGTTCCTCATCCCGGGGCTCTGGTCCCCCGCACCGCCCCAGGGGCTGTCCGGACTGTCACTGACCGGGAGTGTCCACGGGTGTCCCTTCGTCCTGTCCCCTGGGAGGGGAACACAGGCCGCCCTAAATCTCTGCCGGCCTCTCCCCTGGCTGCTCTCGGTAGGCGCGCAGGGCACCGGCCGCGGGCTGGCCGCTCTTCGCTGACCGGGAGAAGAGGAGAAAGAAGAGGACGGCAAATTCACCCCGGGAAAACGACCTGGGGTGCTGGGTTTGCCGGGGTTGCGAAGTGCGGTGGGTCGGGTAAGGAGCAGGGCTGAGCAGCAGTCCCCTCTTCCCTCCCCCTCTGTCAGAGACCCCTTTGCCCCGAGCCGGCCCGCCTGAGGATGAACAGAGTAGATGGGGCAGAAAGGGGGGCGGGGAGCGGGATGTGTCGAAAGGAGCAAATTTGCTCATTAAAAAGGCGTCGAAGGTGACATGAGTCTGTCAGGCCGCTGATCCGAGCCCTCCGTGGGCTTTTCCCCCTCCGTGGCCGTGTGCGTGGGCGGGAAGGCAGGGCGGCACTGGCATGGGTGGGGAGAGGGGCGAAGGACTACGAGAGGGCAATAAACAGACACAGAGACACGCAAGGGCTTGGGTGGAACTGATGCTTTCTCCCCCTCTCGCCCCGCAGAGCTGGAAACACGCCTGGGAAGCGGTGACTGCAAGAGGGGCCTCCGGGAAACCTGGGGGAGGTGGGCAAGGCCCCGGCCCCGGCCCCGGCATCTGCCTGGCAGCGATCGATGGGCGCCCATTGACCGCGGCTGCCGGGAACTGGTGCGGATCCGCCTGCGCCTGTTCCGCCCTCTGCAACCCAGCCGAGCAGCAAAACGCGAGTGGAAGGCTGCAAGCCAGCACGACGAGATTCGCGTAAACCCGACACATCGAACCTTTCCCCTGGTCACTTCAAGGGAGAATGCCGAGAACTGCAATGCTGCTGCCCCTTCCCGAAAAAAAAAAACAAAACCCACAATACCTCACCAAACAAAAAAAACCAAACCAAAAGGAAACAAACCCCCAGTCAGCCCTCAAAGGTGCCTGGGGACGAGCGGGTTGCCGCAGAGGCGTGTTTGTGACATCTCAGTGCTACGAACGGTTTCGCACACGCAGACAGACACACACAGACAGACACGGACGTGTGAAGCAGCCGGCCGAGTCTCGCCCGGGCCCACGGGGGAGCCTCGGTCACTGCCCGTGGGGCCGCGGCTGTCCCGCGGGTCCTGCTGGTGCCCTGGGGGCCGTGACAGCCTCTCTGCTGGTGCCACCAGAAACCCTCTG
>JAAGAY010146378.1:0-15045 GCA_011801015.1 Ardeotis arabs
AGATGTAAAGATACAGATCGCTCAAGCTGAACGGATCCATGGGCAATACATACTATTGTTTAGACAAGAAAATGAAACCAAGTTAATATTAGCACCCAGGCTGATTTTCACTTGTAGCTCGGTGAAAATAAAGCTTTTGTAATAGGAATGTTGATACAACCTGAACTGTAACAGCACAAACACTGCTACTGAAATACAGTTTTGAGTCAGCCCCATCAAGGAGTGTTTTGTAAATGAATAATGACTTTGCTTAAAGCCAATCAACATCAAGTGTGTTAAAAAAGATGAAATAGTGCTGGAAGGCAGTGGGAGGTAGAGGAGCCTCAAAGTGCAAACAGGTGCTGATCTCCCTTCAGGGGGGATTGAGTGGCACAGACCTTACAGGGCTGTCACTTCTGATCAAAGCAAGCTCCAAGACCACATAATCACCATCACCCACCTTTTAAAGGATGCCCTGATTTATCATCTGTCAGTGTTAATAACTTGGCTACTCTGTCTAAAATACTTAAGAACATTACACAAGGATAACATTTCAAATTTTTTTTTAAGAAATGTGTAAATGTTTTAAACTAAAATGCACTGAAGTTCCTCCTTTGAGACCATCTGTTGCTGGAGACCACCTGTCATCAAAAGACCACCTGAGCACATAATATCCCATCATTACAGAACTATCCCCTTGAAGCCATGGATTTTAAGTGTTAGAATAAGAAGGGTGTATGTTACAGACATTGTTGTTACTGGGCTTTTCATATAGTTTGAAGCCATGGGATGACAGCCATATGTGAATAATGGCTTCATAATAACATACATATGAAATGCTACTTTGGGAAAAATCTGATAAGAGAACTGAACATTCTTTGACTGAGCTGCTCACATCCTTTCAACCATGGTGCTTGCACTGTACTGTTCAAAGTGTCCTCATACATCACACCCAAAACTAAACCTTGAAACTACTGACCTGAATTTTATTTCTATTTATACGAAGCATTGGCATTTCACTGAGAAACAAGACTTATATTATTGTAAATAGAATTTTGTAGGGTTTTTTTTCTGAATCCCATTTTTCCCTGCTGATCTCATACTCTTACCTCATTAATCTCTCTTCAGTAAACAAAAATACTCTACCAACCTACCCTTGCCAAAAAAAAAAAGGAGCTTTCTGCCTTTCTTCTACCTAGCCCTAACACATGAATCTCAACCTGAATGCTGAGGCATAATTTGCGTTGTCATAACCTACGCAGTTTGAGACAATTTCTGTCCTCATGGGTAATCTACAGCTGCAGCGGGAGAGAACAGAGCACTGGTACACAAGCCTGTGGCAAACATCTGATTCTTGATTTACAGTGTATCTATACCTTAACAGTACAAAATTTTTTTTGAGATACTTTTATCTGATAAATGCCACTGGACTGTGATAAAATATCCTTTCCAGAAGGACATTCTGGACTACCCTTCCTTCCTCAACAAGTTTGCTATGGAGTAACTGAATTGTGAATACATTCACATATAGATACTTTTCTTAAAAGTCTGCTGATAAGCAAATACTCAATAGGCCTTGACAGTACTTAGAGAAAATTCCTATAAAATTCAACAAATAAAAATATGAATGTGATTTTACTAAAATATAAAATTACTATGAAAAGTAAAGAAGTTTAATATAGAACATTTTGGTGATATTTTCTTAAAGACTTTTTTGGTTTATTACTTTTTTGGTTTATTATTACCATTATAATTTAACTAATATGCAGCCTTCTAAGACAAGAATAGAATTCTCTGTTAAATTATTAATAATGCTATATTAAGTCACTGAAATGTTGTGAAAACAAGTATATTAACAGTTGTAAGCTTCCAACTCCTTAAGTAGCAACTTCAATATTAAACTGTTAAGATTGTTAGAAGTACGATTTCTGAATTAATTCATTCTTAAGATGTCCTTAAAGACAATCATTATACTCTGATGCATTTACAGTACATTAGTCCCGAAGTATTGAAATCAGCATCATTATATACTTGAAGGATCTAGTTTGCTTACCAGTTAAAAAAAAAAAAATCCTGAATAACTGCAAAGCTGAAATAAAATTTAAATACTTAGTTTACAGTTTAGCAAGAATCTATTTGTAACACGATGCCTCCAGCCAAGCATTCATATTTCGTATTTTCATAGAAGAACTTGCAGTTCTGCTCTGGTGACAATGAAGGGCCTAAGCTGACAACTGATTAAACTCAGAATGGCAGCAGGAATTTAGCCACTGCTGAACATCTTCATTTTTTTTCTCTTCCAGAATCCTAGTAGCAGACTGTAAAAATACACGATCAACAACGAAAGCAAATAATGTTCTAGTCTACAAAAATAGGGAGATGTTTACTTCGGTGGCTAATGTATTTTAGAGTGAAGCCTGAAACCATTTTCTAAACAAATCTGTGTCTAGTAAAACCAGCAGCAACCTTCATGTCAGAGATTAAATTTGTGTGAAGCAGATATGTTACTGGCAAGGTGACACGCATAATAACAAAACACATATCTGAAGGACTCCTGTAGCAATTTGTTGTACACAGACTATTTTAAAACTTGGTATTTCTTGGGATCTAATGCTATTGATTTTAACGAGAACATATACAGATACAAAGGCATTAATTTAGTAGTTTCAGAAGTGAATTTGTTTAGCGCAATGTCCTACTTTGGCTCCAGCAGGATTAACTTCCAGGGCATCTAACAGCTGTGGATCAGACAGTGGTACATAGGCACAAAGCAGGAAAAATATATTCCCCCAAACGCTAACTTTTATACTGAAAGTTGCTTTGCATATGTGCATTTCAGACATAAAGATTATTAATAATACCTACAACATC
The DNA here is from genome assembly GCA_011801015.1 of Ardeotis arabs. NCBI lineage: Eukaryota > Metazoa > Chordata > Aves > Otidiformes > Otididae > Ardeotis > Ardeotis arabs. The sequence goes on from JAAGAY010146378.1 coordinate 2,851, forward strand.
ATTTTTGTCATTCAAATGCCTAATCATTGCTAGAAATGTTTAAAAAGAGTACAAGACTGTAGCACTGCACAGATAAACTGAGAAATTGAAAAATCAGGCCACTAAAAATGATCCTTTTGTTATAAAGTTCCTAGCGATGACTGTCACAGGGATCTTCACTCTCCTGAAGTCCATTAAGACCTCTCTTCTTTCTGTGATGAGATACCTGATAAACGGTTTTGTAGAACAGCCCGCGTGAGAAAGTGAGGTTGTGTTACTCTCGCACCAGGTGATCACACAGCCGGTTTCTGAACTGCAAGGAAAACTTCAGGTTCACACAAAATCATGCTCCACTAAAAACTTTTTGAAAATGTATTTACAATTTTAACTTTTTCAGATAGCTTTCCTAAAGTAGGAATTTAAAAGTAGCATTCAAATTCTGTACTTCTGTTTCCTCTCTTCTTTCTCCCCATCTTCCCGAAGTCTTTTCCCAAATATTAGTGATACTTTCAGTAGCGTTAGAAGGGGGAGAAAATCCCTGAATTCAGTAGGGACTGAATTGTACTCAAAGCGTGCTGAAGTGAGCCAGCTATCTTTAACATGCTGCACATACCCTATGCAAATCTGGAAGGGGTGTTAACCAAGGATCATTGTTGTAATCTCAGTGCTTTGTAAACATGGAACTACTCTGCATCACTGCAGCTTTTTTACATCACTAAAGCTTCCTCCCATTCAGTTTTCTCAGTTGCAGAGGCTCACAGAAAGATGCAACTTCAAAATCCATTTATTTAATTCCAACTTGCAATTTCTTTTGAGTAAATTTGGTTTTTTCTGCTTATACTTGCAGGCAAGTATAACAACAACTATTATAGCCAAAGTGTGCTTTTATCAAATAAGTGAGAAAACAAGTTTATTAACCACAAAGCACATCAGAGAAAGTTTAGAACACACAAAATTATCAAACTAAAGAACATATTTTATTTTTAATAAAATAGTGGAGCATGAAAAATAATTGTATATTACAAATATATACAGCACAAAACTGTGCACCTCCAGCACAGTAAAGAGCATCACTCTATACAAAGCTTCCCTTTGCAGAATCTAGTGCTTCTTGATCTATTCATACTGAGAATTTGTTTAACAATAGAAAGAGTCAATAAGCCCTTTGGGTCTCTTTGAATTGATCCCTCCCTTTTTTTTTTGCACAAATCAGTCCAAACGTGTATAACATTGGCTTGATTTCCATTAAAAAGCCACAAAATGTAACACTAAAGGGTTTCTGAGGACTAGACCTCTTAGTTCTTTTGTTAAGAGATTTCTTTTGTTGTCTTTATGTACAGCAAAATACTTGTTTCTCTTTTCATGTCAGGGTAAGAAAAAAAATGTATTGCACATTATTCTTATTCACAAAGTTTGTGTCTGGTGCAGGAAGTTTCTCTTTTAGTGAAAGAATATTGGTGAGCATTATAGATTGAACCTATTTTTAGGCACTCCAAACCCACTAGGCTCAGATGAGTTGTTAAGGATTTATCTTTTTTTTTTTTTAACGTTAGCACGGAAGTTGCTTTCACAGATAGCATACTTACTGAGGATAGAGCTCTTTGGGACCTTAGTTTCCCTAAAGAGGCAATGCTCAGTTGGACACTTTTAAAACAAAATCATTGCTCCATAAAACTTGGCTAAACCTTGTTACTCAGAAACCGGTAGGAAATCCAGCCCAGCTACATGAAAAAGTTAAATAGGGTGGTGTGGTTTGTTTGTTTTTTTTTTTTTTTATAATAATAATCTGAAGGCTGGATGAAGTACTTCACTACAAATTAGTAACAGAAGAAACTGTTTATATTCCCAATATTTCTTTCACTGAAAACCTTTCCCTAAGTACATTTACCTTCAGTTTTTCACCAGGTCCTGAATTCAGCATGATACATTTTTTGCCTTGAGATATTAAACTGTTCTCTGACAAAAAAAAAAAGCACCATTTATTTTTTTTTTAATTTCTGACTGCTACTGTGGACATTTGTAAGTCTGTAAGGTGAGATACAGTCTTTTCTAAAACCTGGTCACACACAAGTGGGTGGTTGTAATGTCGATTCATATTTTGCAAGGTGAGTTTTCTGTGGATGTTGAGGTTTTTTGTAGATTCCGCTACTTGTAATAACACTTGCAGGTTTTCTTCTACTTCTTTTCTTTAATCTTCGACTACAAACATTTTGCCACGACTGAAGTGTCTTGGAAGTCCAGATCCACATACCACTAGTAATGCCCACAACTAATAACATAAAAATTTTGACCATAAAAATTTCTACTGCTGGAATAGAGTTATTCATCATGCAGTCTAAATTTTTAGTTTGATTGTTCATCTTGCATTTTTGTTGAGTTGCCACAATTTTCCAATAATCCATATTAAGTCTTTCATAAAAATAGCAAGCTATCACACAAGTTGCAGGCACTGTATACAAGACTGAGAAGACACCAATCCTGACCATAAGTTTCTCCAACTTGTCAGTATTTTCTCCACCTGTTTTCATCACCCTCCTGATATGAAAAAGGGCCACAAAACCAGAAAGAATGAAAGAAGTGCCAATGATTAGATAACAGGCCAAAGGAATGAGTACAAACCCTGTCAAGGCATTCACATCCATGCTTCCAACATAGCACAACCCTGTCAGCTCATCTCCAGCCACCCTTCTCATAACTAGGATCATTATGGTCTTCACAGCTGGAATGGCCCACGCTGCCAAATGAAAGTAGCTACTGTTTGCTTCAATTGCTTCATGCCCCCATTTTTTCCCAGCTGCTAGAAACCAAGTTAAAGTCAAGATTACCCACCACAAGGAACTTGCCATACCAAAGTAATACAGAACCAGGAACACAATGGTGCAGCCAGTGCTCTCCAGTCCTTCCTGGATGACATAGAGTTGGCCGCTGTCCCTATCACAGGCAATACTTTCAGCACCTGAAAAGAGGCGAATAATGTACCCCACCGAGTAGACACAGTAGCACATTGAGAGGAAGATAATGGGCCTCTCGGGGTACTTGAAACGCTGAGGATCTATCAGAAAAGTGAGTACAGTAAAAGCACTGGAGAAGAAGCACAGAATGGACCAGATGGCAATCCAAATGACAGCAAATTGTTTGTCATCCTTGCTCCAGTAAACATCAACCCCTGGAGTGCAGAGCGGCGCGCAGGAAGCGCTCTTTTCCACATGGTGGAACTTGCCAGGATTTTCACAGGAGGTTCTGCTGAGGCTGTCCTTATGCTGCTGCAGATCGTGGCTGCTGCTGGGTCGCTGCGGACGAAACATGGGCGGCAGCATGCTGGATCCTCTCGGTGGCTCATCTGACCCATTGTTGGGGGCTTCCATGCACAGGTAATTGGGGTCGTTCTTGTTGGGCAGTTTGCTGCAGTCTAAGGAGTCTGGCCATTTAAAATTGAACTGCTCCATAATAGGAGAGCATTTCAGCCTCGCCTGCTCACACATGACCCTGCAGGCTGGGATTGGTGTAGAAACCTGCTCGGTGCACATAGGGGCATAGAGGGAGCAGAGGAAAAACTTCAGGTGGCTGTGACAACCGTACTCCACCAAGGGGGCAAACTCATGCAGCTGAATGGCAGCTTCCCTCTGGTTTTCATGTCCCATCAGGTTAGGCATCCTCGTCATGTTGTACCCTATATCCTTGCACATGGGGATTTCTATCGGCTGGCACCTCCCGTCTCCGGGCCGGTCGATGTCTATGGAGCTTATCCCCGCGCAGAAGCGGCTCAGGCAGCAGAGCACCAGCAGAGTCTGGACAAAGTTCCTCGTCGCTGGCCCCATTGTGGGGGCCGGGGCGCGGGTCCCTCCCGCCGGCGCCTGGCGCGGGGGGGAGGCGGGAGTCACTGCAGCGGCCGCAGGGCCCCTGCCCAGGCCGGCATCGCCCCCGACCCTCGCCAGGGAGCTCGGTGGCGGGGGGAGGCGGCGGCAGCCAGCGCCGCGCAGCCCGGGGCGCGGGCCGCGTCCGCACCGCTCAGCGCCCCGCGCCGCTCCGCATCGGCCCGGCCGGCAGCGCAGGGGGGCGGGCGGGCGGCTTGGCGAAGGGCCGAAAGGAGCGGGTACCCCCAGTCCACAGGCGCGCAAAACTTACTGCGGGGAGCCCGGCAACTTTCTTTTCCCCGGGTTTCCACTTTTGCGATCCGTCTTTCCACCGCCCTTTCCTCCTCCCCGCTGCTGCTTCCTCGGAGCGATGCCGGATGAGTTTGGGTCCGGGCAGATCCGAGCGATCACTGCTGCAACTTCCACAGGTCCCGGGCGGCTTTTTGGTGCAGCGGGTTTCTCCAGGGATTTTCCTCTTCCTAGAACGGGTCACAGCTCCGTACCTTCTTGCTGAGAGGTGGGGATTGGTTTATCCGAGTGTGGAATAAAGGAGGAGGAAATATCTAAGCCACTGGAGAGGGGGGCCTGAAAAATCCCCCCCCCGTCTCGCCGCCCTCTGGTCTGGGTTTGCAATAGGTCGGCGCTTTGCCGAGCGGGGCTGGCTCCCGTGCTCTATGCCCCCCCCTCCCCCGCCCAGGAACTCCTGGGGCTGGAGCAGCTGGGGTTTTTAGGGGGCGGTTGAGTCCAAGAATAAAAAAAATAAAAAAAAATAAAATAAAAAAAACAAAACCTGCACAAGATCCGCCTTGCATACGACATCCACTTTGCATGAGAAAGGTGAAGCTGACACGGTGATTACTTTCCAATCACTCGGAACGCATTGAAACCTCCTTAAGGACCCCTACAGGTTTCCCTTGATCAGCACAGATTAGAAAAAGCCCCATTTGTTTCTCTCTCCTTCTGTCTTTCCTTCCTTTCTCCTTTCCCTGCCTTGAAAGTTTAACAAGATCTTTTCACTAGAAGGCGTCAGCCTAACCTCCCTCGCCCAGGTAGGAAGCCAGGGAGAGCGAGAGCTTCAGACTTCGTGTCTCCTAATAAGAGGGTTGAAGGTGGTGCCTCCTTGGCTGCCTTTATTGGAGGGGGGGCAATGCTTTAGCAGGGAGGATGTGGGGAGGAGGATGCATTTTATGGCGACTGCTATAAACTCTTCGCTGCCAGGCTCATAAAATATGGTTGCTTTCAGCCTGGAATCTCAGCTGTTTTCAAATGTCGTGCTTTGTCTCGAATTCTTAAATGAACAGGACAGGCAGGATTGCTGGAAAAGTACCTGATTATGTTTTTAATCACAGTATGGCATCACTCGAAAAGTAGCTTGCTGCTTTTTTTTTTTTTTTTTTCCCCTTAAATAAGAAACCCTGAGAGGACTAGAGACACACCATTGGGCAAGTTACTTTATCCACTATAGAAAAGACACTTACAGATTTTGGAGATGGAGATCATTCTAAAGTGAGTTGTGTTTACTTTTTAAGTTAAGCTTTGAGATTTATTTTGCTTATCGGTCTATCAGGGCTAGAAGGAGAAGTTAAATCCCAAACCAAACTATAATTCACAGTTTTACAGACTGAAAAGGAACACTGTGATCAGGAGTCAAAAGATTAGCTCTATTTTTTTTTTTCCCCCTCCTTTGAGCTTAGATTTAGTGAACATATTAATGAAGAAGGAAAATCTCTCTTTCCCTTCACTCCTGCTCACCCACACAAGCCGGCCTCCTCTCCACTAGTGCCTGTTCCTTATCGAAATGAACATGGATTCTCCTGGAAACTACCAAATCCCGCAGGGTCAGAGTTAATACCCCACCGGGCTCTAGAAAGGAAACTGTTGGCTTCCTCAGTTGTGATAAGGGTGAAATGGATCCAAGCAAGGACAACAAACCAGGGCTAGCGTTTGTCTTTGAAAACCCTGAAGATGGGGCTAGTTTTTGCCAAGAAGTAAAAGCCATCATAAAAATGCTTTAAAACAGTAGTTCTTCTTTTTGTGGCTTTTTAGTGAGTCGAGGAGATTATACTTCTAAAGTATTGGTCTTAGGGGCTGACCTTTCCTTAGGCACTTTTAGATTCCTTAGGGAATGTTACAAAAGCAGGCAGTGTTATGTGCAAAAAAAAGCTTTATTTATTTTAGTGTGTCTGTATGTGTGTGAGAGAGTGTGTGTTGGGGCTTTTCCATTCTTCATTAATCTAAGCCTGTTTTCTTAGTATTTGTATGCATCCTGATTCCTCTTCTAGAGAGCTCAGTTGGGGGTAGCAGGGAAGCGTGGGGAAAGCTTTTACAAGGGACAAGTAAATTCTACTTTAGAAATAAAAAAGAAGAATTTAAATAATGTGTAAGATGAACATATTCAATATTTGTTTTGTTCAACTTGATTGTTTGGGAGCTTGTTTTTATTTTTTTACAAATATTTTTGAAAAGCATGTTATATCATCATTCACATTAATCTAGAAAAAATATATTAAATAAAACATGGCCTGTTTTCTTCTGTAGCACTGATAGCGACCTTTTTCTCCTGAGAGGCAAAAAGAAATACAAGTGAAAGTGAGAAAAAAAGTAGGGAGAATCCCCAAGCTTTGTACTTGTGTGTCTCTTAATTGATCTTTTATGTGCCAATTTAAATCAGCCTTGTTTTTCTACCCATTATTTTAGCCAATGCATCTTTAGATCATTGTGCTTTAGATAATTTCTTTTACTTTCTGTATTTTTAGAGAGCTGTCTAGGGGTCTCTCCCATTCAACGAGCTTGAGTCAGTGAAACTAACAAATAGAACATTATTATAGAAAAATGAGAGCGCTGAGAAATCAGCAACTGGAAGATACCTCTGTAACTAATAAATGAAAAGAGCCTTTTGATGGCTCCAGCTGAAAAGATATTTTATTTTATTTTTTTCTCCTGTGTGTGGGATTTGAGATGTGTGATTCTATGGAGCAGCCAGGCACCCCTGCTGCTAGGCCCTGGCTAGGAGTTGGCCCCCCTCTGGCAAATGTTATGGAGAATTGGGAGGAATTTTATGGCTGTCTTTTCCCTCAGCTCTTTTTTCTTTTGTCTTCTTTGAAGAATGACTTTAGACATTTTATTTACATATTTAACCATGGATGAAAGAGGAAAAAGAAAGCATTTGGGCCGTTGTGGGAATAGTGATATGTTTAAATTAATGGAAATCTTATTAGGCCTCTAAAATTTTAAGCAAAAGATTTTTAATGAAACTTTATAATTAAACATTATTTCAAATAATGTGCCAACTCACAGGAAAGATGAATTTCTCCCTCTAGCTATCCATCTCCCAAAAAGGTGCAGGAATCATCTATATCTTAAAGTCCAGCTCTTCTTCTGTCCCATAAGCAAAAGATTAAAAAACCTGAATATTTAATAAGGCATGTCATAATTCAAACCATAACTAAGTATTTTGTAGGTGAAGCAAACCATAAACAAGACAAGAAAAAAAGACACCACCACCCCTCATCCCTGCAATGGCAAAGTTTAGTGCTGTGTAATCTATTGCAGTGACAGTGTAATAAAATACTTTGATATGGGTAATGGTGAAAATCAAAGTTGCAGCTATTCTATACATGTTAGAGTCAATGGAAATTACAGTGCTAGGCAAGGTTTTCTGAAATGGGATTAAAGAAAACCCAAATAAGCCGTTTGAGATAAAATGTTCTGACACTTCAGCAGTAAAGGGAAATGAAATGATAGGCTTGGGGAGTTGAAGAGTTAATTAATACATTAAAGATTTTTAGTAAAATAGTCTAAATTACTTATGATTAACAATCGTGTGCTATGACAGAACATGAATGCATATTGACAGTCTTATGTTTAAGAAGTCTGTAGCTATGACTGTTTTTCAGGTTTAATATTTTTGGACAGCTGTTTATCACAAAAAACAGAGATCAGTTTACTGTTAGTCCCATTCAATAATCCTATCCTCATCTATATTTGTATTCCTTCATTCAGACGCTTTTTAACTGCTTACATCTGATGATATATGTTTCACTCTGGTAACAAATTCTAACCTATATATTAAAAAAAAAATGTTAGCCATGCAGAAGGTAGCAACTGTAAAAGAAAAAGATCACACACAAGAAAAGAAAGCCGATAACTATTTCAGCAATTTTATAAGCCTGCCTTTCTTACTGAATTTCCACTAAAGATTCATAAAATTAAATGGCATGTAGAAAAATATTTACTTTTCAAACCAGATGGGCTTATTTTTTTCATAGCCACAGAATATTTGTAGCAGTTTTCCTCCAATATTTAAATAAACATGTCTGCCTAGTAGCACAGGCACACTGAGAAATATTCCCATGCAAGTGCGAATATTCACAATGCACAAAAGTTTTAATTACCTTAGAAAGCCACCACCACCAACAGTTAAAAGAATTAAAAACAAAAACAAATCATAAATGGATGAGTGGGTTGTATAGTATTGCTCTAATACAATTTAGCTGGCTATTTTAAGGGCACTTGCCTTGAAATGTGGTTTGAAATATTACCAAAGGTTCGACGGGGTGCATTAGTGTGAATTGCAAATCAGAACATTTCTTTAATCCCCTTTTCATGGCCTGGCTTCGGATCAGTGGCATCTAAGAGACTCCCCACTGATTCTGGCTCAGGAGGAACCATTCACTGGGGCAGCTTCCCTCCTCTATTCCCACAGTCCAGAAAACAACACCACAGACAGACACCCTCCAACTAAATTAGATTAAACTCCTTCTCTTCCACAGCACATTAGCCTTTTCACTGCCCAAGATTCATTATTCAGCTACTCCTAATTTAAAGATACAGTATTTTTCTCCTCTTAGGAACAAAAACAACAAACAAAACTAAAGCCAAAGCAGAATAAAAAAGATTCCCGGTCAGAAATAAACAAAATAATTCTAAAATTACATAAAAGCAGGAGAATATCCTTTTCACTTATACTCTAATATTACAGGGATATTATCATTTTAAGGCACAGGCCACAGCAGAAATTTCTGTAGAGACAAGGACAGGCCTGGTAAAAAAGAAAACGCACACAGATTTTCGTTTCTTATATACACCATTCGATAAACTTCATTCATTGTTCTTTTTGCATGCACTGTTTGCATATCTTGCAGCCAAATCTAGACTCATAAAGGCATAAACGTAGTGAAAACTGCATACCATAGCGAGGATTAATTAGATTTCTTCTAGTCACTTCCTCCCTTGTTTTCCATCCATAACTTCTCCCCTCTTACTTTTCAAGATAAAAACAATCTTTTAAAACTGTCTCATTCAGGTTTGAGTGTCTACCTCTTCACAAATACAAATGCAAGGAGCTAACGATAGACAGGAGTAGCAAGATCCCAAGCAAGCTGTCTCAAGGCTCTAGCTGGCTATTGCTGCACTCGTAGTATCAGGCATTGCTGGCACATGAACCAGTTTCATAGGAACTCCCAGTTCTGGGCACTATTTTATATAACCTACATCACTTGTGTACCACCTGGATGGTGCAGAAGGAGAAAAGTTATAATCTCTGGCCCTTATTCTTCTATGGTTTAAGAAAAAATGAACGACCCTGCTACAGAGGGATCTTTGCTGCTCATGCTGTTTAGTAAAGCATCACTGAAGTATCTTTCCAATAAAACTCCAGTACGATTATTGGCAGCATCTAGCTTGCAGAGAACAGGTAAAATAATTTTTATTTTGTTTTTCTGGAGGATCCTGAAAGACACTCTTAGTGCCTGCAGCTCCCAGTTGTAGTTTCAGTGCCTCTTTAAATTAGTATCTAGATTATGGAAAGATGATGGGGTAGATTAAAGCAATTGGAAGTCTATGGCAGTATTTCTGATGTATGGATGTTACCCTATTTCACTTGAGCTTGCAGCAGATGAAAGATGTTGTGCCTGGCTTTCCTCAGTCCACCAAGAGTCTTCACACCTAGGCAATAATCTTGTGGAAATTTTCTTTCTCTGCTAGTAAAATTTTGCACTGGCCATGCATCTGATCTCCTGAATATCGTTCAGTTCAGATTTCTCACTAATATTGTATCTTTTAATTGCCTATGCAATGCCTTAAGCATTTTGGCACCTCTGGTGCAGGCAGGGACTTTCAGGAGTAAAGTGGTGTAATAAATACATTTATTACTGCTGTAATAGAGGACGGCAAGATCTATTTCCCTAATACCAAATATCATTCATGAAGTTCCAAAGAAATACACAGAAGTCCATTTATCTGACAGTTACTCTGCTTTGCTTATGTGAAAACTTGATGAGAAATGTGAAATTAGGCTTCCTTGTGAAGGTTGCAGGACAGAATTTTCCAGCCTAGAATCTCTAAATAAAATGGTAATGTAGCTCTAGGACAGGTCTGAGGATTGAGATTGTTGGAGGCTTCATCTGTTTTCTTTTCATACTTGTTCAATACTTGTTTTGGTGGTAGAAGAAATGGTCTTTGGGCATTGATGCAAAAGATAATTTCCAACTGCCTATAACTGTTGAAGTAGTCACATCCCAGCTTCTGAAACCATTCTATAATATCCAGAACAGACCAGAAGTAAAGATTTAGAATCTGCAATTAGAAAGGAAATGAGGTTTATCAGAGAGCTGCCACGGTAAGCAACCTGAGCTGGAGTTCCCTGGTGCTATGACATGAAGCATTGGTTTCATCCTCAACCACAGGATTTAAGAGTCTCAAAGTTGCCACAAAGTGTCATTCTGTGTCTACCACTCATGTCCTATTTTACCTAAGTAATCTTTTTTTCAGTATCTTAATTCTTATTTTTTGATACTTCTACAACACTTTCTACATCAAAGTGTTGTTTAAACATTTGTAAAGGCCAGCAAATTTGTGTAGGTAAAAGGCAATAAATAGGATTACATATTCTTTTGGTACTTCTGTAACTGGCCAGATTCAAGAAATCATGATGATATGCATTTATCCAGAAACAAACAAAAAATCTGAAAATCTGAAAATCAGTATATTTTCAGACTTCAGTGACAGCTACACTCCCTAATTCTCTTACATGCTTGTTGCAATATCCCTATTCCATAAGAAGATGGCATTGTCTTTCATCCACTGTTCAGCAGCAGAGCGCTGGGATGCAATAGACAAGTCAGTTCTCTTTATCCTGTATCTTCCAAACCCATTCATTATTCTGGTGTTATCTATGATGTTTTTCACTTCAGAAGACTAGTTTATACTTTTACAGTGCCTCACATTTCGCAATGCCTATATGTTTGTCCCATATAAGAAGAGAAGAATTTTAGAATTTTTCCAGTAGCCTGTAAACTGTCATGCAGGGAAAACTAAGGTAGTGGTAAACTTGGGTTAGCAATCTATTTAATGTGTTTAAGATGATTTTCTAGTTCGGGTGGTAGGCTAAAATTCCATACCTCCCTGTGTGAACCCTCATGCCTCTTCACCATCTCCAACTTATACTGTTGTCTTGAGGTAATTTTTCTTTGCATGATTTAATAACACTATCAATTTTAACCTTTAACAGTCCTTGACCCAGTTTTATCTTCCTACCTAAATGTCAAATTAATAGTAGTAATCCTTGGAGGTGGGACAAAAGCATGCTGGAAGAGAGCTGGAAAGTGATTTACAACCTAATGCAAGGGCCATTCTGGCCCAGCGGCAGCCCCTGAGAGTGTTACAACAGCTGAAGTGTGGTAGCTTTCTGATGTGTCCTCCCTTTGTCCTTGTCTTTGACACCTCGGTATGTCAGCTGGAGTGGCCTAGGCCAGCTCCTTTGCCTGCTGCAGAGGATACCAGGATTCTTACATGTTCATTAAGTAAATGGTAAAGATCTCTCAGGCTCTTTTATCCAGCAGAGATCCTTTATAGCATCACATGTTATATTGTATTGCACTTCACAGTGAAGGTGATGGCAGCCACAGTAACACCCTTTTCTGAAGTTCTGAATAAAGGTTTTCAAATCATTTTTCAGAAGATGAGTAAGAGACATTTACTTTCCTAATACTAGACTGATTTTCTTTGATTTATCAAAATCTTTTCATAAAGTTCTTGCTCTAATATTATTTTAAAAAAATCTAAAGAAATCAGTATGGAAACATGCAAACCTTCTCTCATGCTTAATATAGACTACTGTAATAAAAACATAGCCTGATATATCAGCCTTCTTAGCATGTAGAAAACAATCCTAGCATAAGTTGTCTTCCTCTCTCAAGTTCAGTTCTCCTCATAAGAGCCTTTTCAAACTGGTTATAATAGAGTCCCGTGTCTCTCAGTATTTTACAACCGTGAATTAACTACTGCTTTTAAAATCCTTGTGTGGTATTGTAGGTAAGTCTTTTTATAATCAATATGAAGAAGGATAAAATGTGATACAAAA
>JAAGAY010146380.1:8103-20455 GCA_011801015.1 Ardeotis arabs
AGGGGGGGTCGACACTTCCCCGTGCCCTGGTACCCTCAGGGGCTTGACAGGGGTGAGGAAGATGTCCCGAAATGGTGCCTGCGAACCACAGATCCCGCAGGTCCGCATCCTCCGGTCTGCCCTCCCGGGGGCTGCCCCACAGATGTCGGAGAAGGGGCAGAGGCCAAATCTGGCCTCGGAGGACTGAGCGGGGGAGGTTTCCGCCCTGTCCCAGCACGGGAGCCTCAGCCCGGCAGCCCCGCTGTCCGGGGAAGTTCAGAGGAGAAGGGACATCAGCCCCCTGCCACCCGGGCAGGTTGTACATCTGCTCTGAAATCTGTTCATAGGATGTCCTCAAAATCTTTGCCTGCATTTGGAAAAAAAAAAAAAAAAAATAAATTAAAAAGAGGTGAGAAATTCACCTTTGTAACTCGTTGGTAACAATCAGGCTTCGTATCACTTGACTTTTCTTGCCACTGGTCCTTGTTACGCTTCTCTGCCAGACTGAAATCATTCCTAACTAGCCTGTTTTCCTCCAAGATGTATTTCTATCTAGTAATCTACTCACTTTTATCCGGTCCTTTCATTGTTTTGTGGCTCTTCCATACCTTACCCTCACCTACTCTTTTCCTGTCCAGCCATTTCCATTAACTGGTGCATGGGGAACCCAGTCAAGCCATTTCATATCCCTTGCTTCCTCCTCTCTTCGCATTCATCCGTCTCCCTTCCGCGCTTGGCTAAATAAGCTGATGGCACAAAACAGCCTTTTATGAGCACAAACAAATAATAGATGTATTAAAAATAGCCGTTGCTGTGGTTTTGCATGGGGAGTCGTTAGCTGGTTAGTGTTTGCACGGCGCTTTGAAGATCAGCATTTTCTGGTGTGTAAATGCAGATATAATAAACGCACTTAAGATATTAAATACTCTTTTGATCTTGATTTCTTGTCTTCTGCCACACTGCTAGGTAAGACTAAGGGCAGTTACAAATCATGATAAATCAACCACTCAGGAATTCAAGGCATAGCTCATTTCACAGCTTCTTCCTCCCCTTTTAGGCAAGCTATGAAACAAGATTAGTGACTCTTAATGTTTTTCAATGTATAGATTTTTTTTTTTATTTGTCCAACAGAAGCACAGATTCCTGTATGATGAATTTACGCCAATATTTAACAGACATTTTCTTCTTACTTCTGATCTATGGAGTGTTATAAGCAGCCTGCACCCCTCCATGATTTCACGAACCATGGGACAGAAGCGACTGAGAGCCAGACGATGTCTAAGTTGGCTTTGAGAGGTGCTGGGTCAGTAGGAACTGGTAAGGCTCTAACCCCTTCTGCAAGATTAAAATTCTCTGTCCTAGTTAGGGAAGCACAGTTGATGCAAAAATCACTTGCCTGGTGCGCTGTGTGGAATCTCTGAATAAACTGCAAGTCCCCCCCCTTCCTAATTTCACCTCCAGTGGGAGTTGGTGTTGTGAGAACGTTACCAGCATTGATCTCAGCTTCAAAGTCAAATTTTGGGACCTAAAAGCGTTACTTTGCAGAGAAGGAAAGAGATGACTGGTTCATTTGAAGGTTAAACTAATATGCCCAGAAACAACTCTAAGCTTCAAATTCTTTCCAAACACCTTAGTTCTGGCTTAATTTTTCATCTCCTCTCTTCCTTTTATCCCTAGGCTTTCAAGGACATGCTGTGCATGTTTAAACATCACTAGATGATAATATAAGCAAAACCATTATTGAAATTGCTCCCAACTATGGTTCCCTTCCAACATCACTCTATGCAATGTGGTACCCTCTGTCTCTTTGAAAGCTTATAATAAATTGCAGCTTCCTATTGTTTCCGAATTCTTACTATGCTGACAATTTTTCTTTCAAGAAAAATCAAGCAGATTGCTTTTTCTGCAATTAGGCTTTTTGCAAGTTACGGTTAAAAGAGTGCAGAGGAAACCCAGCTGCATACTATGTATGAACTACCATTTATTACCCAGAAAAAGACACTTAAATGATTAGGGGCACATGGGGACTTATTTATTTCATCTCTTCAAGTTAACAGGCCCATCAAAGTTGCTAGTTGCATAAATATGCTAAAAAGATTTTGCAGAGAGATTTGTGTATGTGTATGTGACTAAAATCTATGGGTTTATCCATCATCATCCAGCATCAATTTAACCTGGGGCTTGTTGTACAGGTTGAATTTCTCCTAGACTCTACAAATGGGTATCTTGCTCTAGAGAAAGAAAGAGATTTACACCATTCATGGCCACAGAATTTGACCATAGTTTTAAAAGAAAAAAAAAAAAGTATATAACTCCAGGCCATATGTTTGCAAAAATAACCTCTCAAGTGAGAGAACAATGTAAATGTCTCCTGATCATCTTGCTGATTCTGCAGACAGACAGTCCCAGTGCCTTTTTTGCTGCTCACAGCTTTCCCAAGCAGCCTCAAATAGAAAGGAACAAAAGTCTGGGTATATTTCACAGCTGCCTTTCAAATCCCGCTGGATGGTGCTGTCATGGAACAGCGAGTATCCTCACATGAGTGGAGCCTGAAGAAGCAGACCTTTCCTTACAGGACCATAAGGTCCAACCTGACTACATTGGCCCTGGTTCCTTCTCCATGAGGCAAGAGGCATGATAAGAGGGCTGGAACACCTCTCCTATGAGGACAGGCTGAGAGAGTTTGGGCTGTTCAGCCTGGAGAAGAGAAGGCTCCAGGGAGACCTTAGAGCAGCCTAACAGTACCTAAAGGGAGCTACAGGAAAGATGGGGAGAAACTCTTTAGCAAGGCCTGTTGTGATAGGACGAAGGGTAATGGTTTCAAGATAGAGGGAGGTAGATTTAGATTAGATACTAGGAAAAAATTGTTTACGCTGAGGGTGGTAGAACACTGGCCCAGGTTGCCCAGAGAGGTGGTGGATGCCCCATCCCTGGAAACATTCCAGGCCAGGCTGGATGAGGCTCTGAGCAACCTGATCTGGTTGGAGATGTCCCTGTTCCTTGCAGGGGGGTTGGACTAGATGACCTTTGAAGGTCCCTTCCAACCCAAACCATTCTATGATTCTATGATTTCCTTCTTTTTGGTTTCTTATTTATGTTGCAAAGTACCCTGAAGACCCAACGGTGATCAAAGCTCAGTAGGTCCTCACTTTGGACAAACAGCCCAAAGGATTTACAAAAGACACGGGGCAAGAGGGGAGTAAAAATGCTTAGAGCTGAAGTAACTGCCAGAAATCCTAAAGCAGATCAGCCACAGCTTTGAGGGATACCACCCTGTTCTCCTGTTTCCCAAGCCAGTTCCCTGTCCTCCTTCACTACTTCTTCCTTCTCCCGTACCTCCCAAGCCCACCTGAGGTAAGAGAAAGAGGTGATTTCTGTCCATGAACAGAGGTCCTGCCGTCTCATCTCTTTGAGGAGGTTCTACCAAAAGCTGTTATCAGTAGTGAGCTGTAAAGAAAACACAGGCAGCTTTTTTCTGTCAGTGCCCATTACTTTCTGAATGAAGCTTACCTAAGAGCCTGTGAACATGTGAAAAAAAGAAAAAAAATCTTCCACAGTGGAGGATGTTCAATGCCAAGTGACTCTTCTAAGTGAAAAATTAATTACAACTTGATCATTCCAAATTAACTGTTTTCATTCCCATATGCTGTTCTTTTTTAAACAAGAATGTGTCACTTTGACTTGGACTGCAACTTAAAAAGGCACGGCAAATAGGGCTTCTCTCATGTCGTTTGGAGAAAATTGTGCGTTATGGGTCCAGTTCTCCTCTCAGACAAATCATGCTGGTGTAAAACTAACATAAACATGAAGAAGCTGGACCATAGATAGGGAAAAGAAAGTCTGCAGCATTTCAAGTTCCTCTAATTGTCCTCTTAAGTGGTATCCATGAAAGCCGCTGGAGCATAGCCCATTCCTGCGCGCTCTGCCTCACACACACCAGGGATGAAGGATGGACCAGTCTCTCCGCTGACACCAAGGTCAAAAAGGACTCATTGACAATATGAAACCATTTAGTGTAAAGATGCCTGAAGCTGGCAGTTTGGGTTTAAGAGCTGTTCCCCTCTGTTTGAGAATTGGGGAGATTCCAGCTTGGAACAAACATTGAAGTCCAGTTCCAAAATATTTCAGAGCAGCACCAGATATTAAAAGGTTTTGATTTGGCAGTGAGCTAGGCAGCTTTTTTTTTTAGTGCCAGTTGATTTCATTGAAGGAAGGCAGAACAAGAAACAATCAATTCTTTCTGAAACTTAAGACACAAAGATGGTATTAAGGATGGAGGAGAAAACTGCCAGAAAAATAAGAAAAGGAATGTTGAAGAACAAGGAAGAGAAATGGGAACGGAAAGGAAAGAACAAAAAGAAACCAAAATTTTTTAAAATGAGGAGGCTGTCAAGCAGGATGTGTCCATGCAGATACCAAAACAGTGACAACCTGAGCTAGGAAAAAATGCCTTCCTGATCCCAAACCAGGCTGTGGTTTTCTCTCCTGGAAAGAGAGCTTCCAGCCCTTTGAGCTCACCCGTGCTCCGAGCCTGCAGCAGGACTGGGAGCGAGAGGAGCACACCCATCCCATGGGCAGTGCCTCAAGAAATGGCTTCTGCACATTTTTTTTTTCCTGCTGTGCACCTGTAATCCACACAACAGCACAGCTTTAAATAGTCTGCATGCTACAAAGCAATTTTTATGGATATGTCCATGCTCTGAGCCCCTTGGGGCACTGGGAGGCAGAGGGGCAGTTAGCATTTGCCCCCAGGACCTGTAAAAATGCAAGCCCCCAGCTCTGTACTTTTATTCCAACTAAACCTAGCAAAAAAAAAAGCAGCTTTCAGGGCACTTGTCATTCTTGTTTCGAAATAGCAGAGGGAGGTAGTTATTCCTCTGAGCCCATGCTCTCAAACCTTTCCTGGAAACATTTATTTAGCGGTAGCACTGCCAATTTGTTGATGCTTGTTTCAAAGAGAGGGGAAACAGACAGAGAAGAGACTCACTCGGTCCAAATTGCAACTGGCTGTTGCAGAGATTTGCTCCCTAAGGGTCATCCAAAGCACCTCTGCTCATTCTCAATAGCAAAAAAAAAAAAAAAAGTTACAAAACTCCACACAAATGCAAATGGCACATGGTTACTGTGTTCTCCATCAGTTAAGATGGGCTGAGACCCATTTTTGTGAAGTACCAACCATGCCTTTTGCCTTCCTTCTTCAATGGCTAGAGTTCAGCTCATTTACAGCTGCTGATGGACTGGTTTATACCTATTGCTCTACTTTTTCAAGTCCCACTTCTTCAGCAAGGTCTGAGAATGGTGAATGACCACAACTAGGTTCTCATGCTGTTTTCAGCACAGCTATGACCATGTAAACCAGCAGAAGATCTTTTCTGGGAGCAGTGAGAACTGGGGTGGACAAAGTCTGGCTGGACTTTCAAATTCCAGTCTGACTGCAGTGGTAGGGATTGGAATAGGAAATCGTTATTTGTAGAGAAAACAAGGTACTGTTTGGAATAAATCTATGATGGTATTTCCAAGGAACCACTTTCCTGCTAATGCCTGCCCTTCCCATTCAAACCAAGATTTCATCTCTGAACAGTCTTCAGCATTCGAGTGGCAAAGAGGAATTGGAGTTCTACACTGTGACTCAGCAATCAGCTCTCATGGGACCTACATCCATTTCTTAAACATGTGGTAAGATTTTGTATACTTCTCCCTGTCCCTGGATCTGGAGGCTGGTATCATTGGAAAGTGAAGATGCTGATGCTCTGACATGGAAGTGTGTGGATAGCTGGCTGTCAGGACAATACCGAGCTCATGATGCAGGGTTGGAAATGTCCTCTGCCCTGCGATCATCTATGCCAGTTTTTCAATTGCTTTTGACATCAGCAGGAAGCACAGCAGGACCCACCACGAGCAACACTCCATGTAACACGTGCAAGAAATCTGCAACACTGGGAAGTTTTACAAATCAGCTTTTTCGCAGGTGAAAAATCCTTGGCTCTTTCAATGCATCTGCACCTATGAAGTTTCCGGCGTGGCTTTCTGAGGAGGTAAGAGACTTCACAAAAAAGTGGCATGGAAAACTCGAAAATCTGTACTACCTCCTGGTGGCAGAGATTTCTCTCTGTGTACACAGAAAAGATGCTGATGGAATGACACCTAATCATCTGACATCACTGTAAAGATTTTGGTGTTTTCACATCACCTCTATAGCCCTTAAAGACAGAATGTATTACCTGAGCAGCAGCTGTCCAGTCTATCCTCAGCTTTTCCTTCCCACGCTTCTCCCTGCCTACATCAAATCAATTCCTTCAGGGTGCTCCACACTCTGGCCAGTTAAACCAAAAAGACAGATCTCCTCCTCTACTTTTTGACCTGTCTTGTGCTGGAGATCACTTTGGAGAAAGTGATCTCCTCTCCAGACTCACTCCCAAAAGCATGGAGATGAAAACAAGCAATGTGACTTAGTCCTGTCCCCTGGCCTTCCAAGGTCCTTTGGATCAATACACTATAGAAGGATAGAGGCTGCTTCTGATCTCGTAGCCTGATGCCTAAAGAGAGGAGCAGCCTTACTGATGGTCTCTCCTGCTCAGGACTGAGCAGCTGGATGATACAGATGAGGGTGCCCCTAGGAGTCTCCAGTCCCAGCTCTGAAGAGAAGAGCTTGCAGCTACGCTCCAAGGACCATCTCCAAAAAGTCATCCTGATGCTTTGAAAGGCAAGAATATTTCATCCCAAGTTACATACGCTTCCAGGAGGCAGAAGAGCAGGCTGTTGTGCTGTCCCAAGGCTGATGGATTTGCTGACTGCGTGCTTTGAGTTATCTGAATTGCACCTGGGAGGGTATAGGGCAGCACAGCTCAACAGGGGCCAACCACAAGCACTCAGATTAGCTGAGTAAGTGTGTCTCTGTGTGTGTGTGTGTGCATATCTCCCTTGGAAACATGCTGGCCAGTCAGAAAGATAAATTATGTGGAGAAAGCAAGGCCTCCCAGCCTTGGAACAGTACCTTTAGCTGTGCTTTGCTTTCCCTGCTAGCATCAGGAGGCTGGGTACACCACCCTTTGGAGAAGTACAACTGCCAGCTGGGCTTTTTAGCTTTTGGGAATGAGGTTCTTATGGTGTGAACTGTCTGTGAAGGTGAGGTTGATTTTTATCCTTCTTTTTCCATCTGTTTACCATGCTGGGCTAAGTCAAGCAGATTGCAATTGATCTTCACTGCCCAGCCTCAGCATGCTGACTTTGTCATATCGCCCAGCAGCTCTGACATCCCTGACTCCTCTCTGGAAGGACCTCATGAATTCAGATTCCCTGGATTTCCTCCAGCCAGGTTTGTCATGGTTTTGCACCTTTATCATGTGACAGATCCAGATGGAGCTCCATGCATCCTCCTCTTTGGTCTCATACCTGCCACATTTGTAGTGTGGCACTGTGCACTGTGACCTCTCTTCTGCCCCACAAGTGGACAACACGTCCTGTTTCTGTCATATGCCCCAAATCTGGGATCTCTCATGACAGAACATAACATAAGCCTGGAAGGGCATGGCCAGTACCTTAAAAACATTGTGAGCTCTTTCCATAGTATTTGCTGCCGTGCATATTTGGAGACTTGATTTTTCTGCCTTTGCAGCTACTTCACAGCCATGGGAGAAAACTTATGTCAACTAACGCTTTCCCTAAGGTATTAGAGGGTGAAATTTGGTTTTTTAACAGCTAGTTTCTCCCTGGAAACTCCTTGGATTAGAGACGTAAGTAGGAAAAAGAAATCTGGTGTCCCACTCCCTCTGCTGGTACAATTTTTCAGCCATTACTTTGTACCAAAGGCAAAGCGGTTTGGGTGCTCCGTTTTCCAACGCCTGACCTGGCTCTGCTATTTGGACTTCTAGCACTATGTCCAAGGAGAAAGCTTAGGAGGGACAGCATATCTCTTTTGCAAACAGTTTTCCAGTTAAATCCAGGTTGTTCCCAGGTGGCACTGGATGTTTTATGGCTGCCTCTGAACTTTCTGCTTGAGTTATGCTATTTGGAGATTTATTTCCGTGTCCGTAGAGAGACCTGCTCCTACCCAAACTTTTCTGCTGGTGTTTTTTCCTGCTTCCATCAGCACTTCAAAATTCACATGTATCACCACATCTCTTCCTTCAAGATCACCTAGCCTGCTGCTTGTTTCATTTCAGTGCTTCAGCCATCAGAGGTAGAATCCCAGTGTACACATCTATTCTCCCCCTCTCATTGACATTGTATGTAAAGAGCTTTCCAGACTGCTCACAAGCACTGAGCAATCCTTTCAGTCTGATATTCTTAGTTGTAATAAAGCCTCTTATCCCATGTTTGTCAAATACCACACATCTGTTTAAAATCAGGTAGAAAATCAGGTAGGTTGCCTGTTACCACAAAGCATAGGCAGGGATGCCTCTTCAAAGACCTGGACCAGGTGTGCATCTCCAGATACTAGTGTGCTGGAGGATTATTCCCATCCTTAAAAGCCCCAGGGATCATCGAAACATCGAAACCTGTACCTGAAACAGAATCTGAAGAGGTCGTTGCAGCCACGTCTTCCTCACAGGTTGGACACTCAGCTCTGCCTGTAGCCACTCTGTACCTAAAAAGACTCCCACAACAGAGTCCATCCAACCCCTGAGCATCAAGGAATAAGTCCTAAATGCTGTGTTGTTAAAAAATTATTCCCTTTCTCCCTCTTTAACACAATACCCCATTCCAATTCCAGTTACTTCAGTTTTATTATGCAAAATATAATTAAACGTGACCTATAAGGCCAGAAGGAAAATGGCAATATGGTTCCTTTAACAATCCCACATATTGGATTGAAGTCCTTTAAATATGATCTTTTGTGTTTATGTGATCAAAGTTTGGCTTGTGCATCTAACGGAGCTGTTAAAAATCAGCACAGACCAACATATTCTGCAGCCAGAACAAGATGGCATATTGAAATACTGACCCAGATAACACCAAAACTATTTGCTATGCATCACGTAAATTATTAAATCTTTCACCAGGAACAGAGCCAGCTGCTATTATCTTAAGCTAAATATATTCTTTTTAAATTGTAGCACTTTTTTTCTGTTTTCCAGTCTACCACAACTTGCCATGAACAACATTTTCACTGTCTGGTGGTGATTAATTTTCTGCTGCTCCCTCTTGCACTATTTGAATCTTTATCTTTACGAGAACCCAATATTTTTCTTCACTCAAAGAAATGCTCAATTCCTATCAAACACCGCTGGAAGCATCAGTTTTCAGTGACATAAATGGTATTTGAGGTGGCACTGAGATCTGCTTGAAAGAGTGCCACAGAGCACTGGCTCTGCAGAAGAGGAAATTTTTTTTTTTAATTCATTTTTCAGTATGTGTGTGCATATATATATATATATACACACATATATATATACGATAGCCCAATGGTATTTGGCAGAAGTCACACCACAGGGCAGGAAACCTTCTCCTGTCACAGCCAGGGTGGTGCTGGGTTTCTGTCTGAAGTGTAACAGGGAACTGACACATTTTCTAGCATGATCTCTAAAAGAAATAAAATTTACTAATCCCAGGGCCGTGACTGTTATACTATTGAAACTTAGAGCAGTAATAACCATTTCCTAGCATTTGGTGTGAAGAATAGAGCCTTCCAGTCATTTTCCTTTGTTTGTAATAAATTACCTCCCTGCCAGCTATCGGACTGTGGTATAAATCAAATGTTCCCATTTCAAGGAGGTGTCGTGTATCTGAAAGTTCTGTTGCTACCTCTCAATTTATTACACTGAAAACAGAGACCACTAACATTAAGGTTACGAAGTCCAGCACCAAAAAGTTCAGAAGCGCCAGGCTAAAGGTGGTCTGTGCCATTGGGACAGTGCTGGATGGGTCTGAACCACCTGTTAAAATCACGCCCTGTACCCAAACTGGCTGTTATGAAATGGCTCTGGTGAGCCCCCCTTCCCCCTCATCCTCTCCTTACCCCTTGAAGTGGACACAGAGCCATCCCCATTCTTCCTACCACACACATCCCCTCTCATATCTCTAGGGCTCATTAACCAGCACAACCTCAAAGCTTGCTCTTACTGATCCCCCTGAATTCAAGCCCATATTCCATGAAATGACTGCATATTATTTTTCCTGCAGGTCTCTTCTCTCCTGGAGGTGCTGGCACAGTGGGGACAAGGCACCAAGTCACCGTTTGTCCACACTCATTAGCCTGTGTGAGAGCTGAGCCTCTGTTTTCTGCACAGCACCAAACCTCTGCACCGAACAGAACATGAATGATGCCCTGTGGGATTTTTCTGGGACACTCATCGCGAGAGAAACTGGGAGTTTTGGAAACAAAGTGCAAGAGTCACTTTTTTGACTTTTATCTTCACAACACACCGGTAGCGTCAAAAGGCATCGCTGCCCTCGTTTTACACCCAGGGAAGTAGGTCCAGAGAGAGAAGCACCAATTTTCCAGGCATTTAACTGCGTGTTATCACTTTTTGTGTTCAAAGCACAGCTGCCAGTGGCTTCAGGTGTAGTCTGGAGAGCTCAAGACACCTCCAAATCAGGCCTGGTCACTGATAATCACTAACTGCACAGGAAAACTTGAGATAAAAAACTCGCATCATTCCTCCTCTTTCTTTGGTTGCCTTGCCATGGCACACTTGGCAATGAAGCACAAATAAATGTTTTGCTTTCGTGGAGCAAATTTCAGTCTCCTTAACGGAATTGCAGCCCGCTGCTTAGTGCGTGTACCGTCCTGTTCACCTGAGAGCATCCGCTCCATGACAGCGTTGCTCAGTGAGATACAGGAGGAAAACCAGAGGCAGAAATGATATGCTACAGACAAAAAAATACATCATGACTGTGTTTAAAAAAAAAAAAAAAAAAAAAAAACCCAAACAACAGCAAAAACCACAAATACAAGCAACCCCTTTGGAGAGCAGCCTCACGATGCAACTTCAGCGATCACAAAACCATGAAAACAAACCCAGCTGGATCTGTAACATGCAGACTTCTTATCACAAAGCTGTGAGTGCTCATGGCTTCCAGCACTTTTAATTCCCTTTCTGCATAAGAATGATAGATGCCAGTTCTGTGCTGAGGTCTTGCCAGTCGCATACCAAAAGTCTGGACCATCCACCCTCCTGCCCCTTCTCCACTCCGAGCCGCCCCATCTTGGTCGGCTCCCTTCTGGGTCTGCTTCCTACCTTTTCAGGACACGAACCGCTGTTCCCATGCTTTTACAACATTAAGCCAGACAAGTCAGCTTCTTGCTGACTTGATCACAAATTGGGCTCATCACCTCGTACCTGAAAGAATTTATCTTCCTACAAGCCTTGTGCAAGTCACTTCCAAGGAGAACTTGTCAGAAAGGGCGAGAAGAATTATCGCACCTTCCTTTAGCTGTCCAAAATGTACACATCTAATCTGCACTGAACCTTTATGTTCCTGCTGTAATCAATGGAGAAAGATAACCAGTGCCAGAGGGTGCTTCATCCCATCCTGAGGTCCTCGTGCCTCAGAGAGATGGCACGACATGCAGAAGAAGCCAAGTCACGGTTTCTGATTTGTTATTTATTCCTGCCTAATAATCCTTCCCATGCTATTTTGCTTTTTGAGCACTGCTGAGTCTGGAAGTATTTTCAAAGATGTTGCCACAGTGTGAAGATCTCTTTTCTGGATGGTAGCAGCTCACTTAGAGCTTGTCCTTAGGAATGTTATGTTACAAACCCTCTTTACTACCTTTGAATTATAATAAATATTATTTACCATTTGTACTTGCTTTGCATTTTTACCACCCTGAAGGGAAGGAGCCTTGATGACAGCCTTAAATAGGTGCCTATCTTTTAGGATCATCTCCTAATAGGCACTTGAAGTACGATTAAACAAAGACCTTTCCAAACAAAAATCTCCGAAAGCAACACAAAAATTTTCATGACTTGTGACTTGGGGGAATTGTCTGGCTGGCAGTGTGACTTTAGGCCAAATTTCAGCTCCTTTTGTCTTACAGCCAAGGAAGCCTGGGGCAAAGATGCGTTTATAGTGCACGGCAGAGGACAGAAAGCTTCCCCCAACCATATCCACCTTCAACCTCTCAGGCTGCCAGAGCTCATGCATGTTCTTGGGATGATGCCCTGTCTCCCTGAGATTTCTCCTGATGGGGAATACCTGACTGACTTGTCCAAATAGACAGTTACTCCCACTGCGGTAAAAAAAAAAAAAAAAAAAATCTTTATATAAATCCTCGGTTTACAAACTCCCTTTATAAGTAGCTTGTAGGTCTGCAGATCTGTTTAAATGGTCTGAAGCACAGCACAGCAGAGGTTAATTCAGCTTTCCTTGTAAGCAAATGCTCCCTCCAGCCTGATCCCCAATCTGTTACAGGTGATACAAGTACAAA
>JAAGAY010146380.1:20475-79851 GCA_011801015.1 Ardeotis arabs
AAAAAAAAAAACCAAAACCACACATTCCACATTTCCTCTATAAACACATCCAATATATTTTTTTTTTTAATCTGGAGCCTCTTCAAGAGGTATCCCATCATTCATGCACCCTTGGTGCAGTGCATAGGGAGAACTGATGCTGAGAGATGGAATGCTCAGAAACCAGATGTACAACGCAAGGCTGTGCAGAGACCGAGGGAGTTTGGGTCTCGGAGGCAGGACTGACATGTTAGGGCGGGCAAAGCACTGAACTGATTAGCCCAACTTATTGTATGACTGCATCCATCATCTGAGCAAGCTTCACTTCATGCCTTTGCACTGCACTTCAGGTACAGAAAAATCAAAGGACCTCCACTGGTCAAAAGAGGAAAGGGAAAGAAGGGCTTGAATTTAAGGAATTAAGCAACTGGCCTGATCAAAGACAAACCACAATCTATGGACCTTTTCCTGCCTGAGAACAAACTTCTTACGAGGAAGAGGCAACAGGCTAGTTAAGTGGGTTTGGACATGGAAACCATCTCCGTGATGTGGTGGGGGCTTACACTTCCATCTCCCATGTCCAAAGCAGAGAATCCTGCCCACCAGGACAGTGATATGACTCTTGGCCAGTCTCTTAGAATCGCAGAGTGGTTTGGGTTGGAAGGGACCTTTAGAAGTCATCTACTCAAAACTCCCCTGCAAGCAGCAGGGACATCTCCAACCAGATCAGGTTGCTCAGAGGCCCGGCCAACCTGGCCTTGAAGGTTTCCAGGGATGGGGCATCCACCACCTCTCTGGGCAACCTGGGCCCCTGCTCCACCACGCTCAGCATAAAACTTTTTTCCTTATGTCCAGTCTGAATCTACCTCCCTCTATTTTAAAACCATTACCCCTTGTCCTACCCCAACAGGCCCTGCTGAAGAGTTTCTCCTCATCTTTCCTGTAGGCCCCCTTTAGGTACTGGTCTCCCCGGAGCCTTCTTTTCTCCAGGCTGAACAGCCCCAGCTCTCTCAGTCTGTCCTCATAGGCTCTGTACAAATTAGTAAATGCTTACAGGACCCCAGCTTTGGTGTGTTTCTGATCTGAACTAAAAGACTTTATCTAGAAATTGTTTAATAGACATAAAAATGACAACAACATCTTTTGAGAAGGGAAGAATAATTCCATATAGATGGTGGCCAGCACCAGTTTATTGCTCCTCTTGCTTCCTCAACAGCGACTCTGCCAAATGAAACCCACCACAGAGACTGTCTGTGCAGAGTTAAAGAATTTTGCATATAATCGAAAGAAAACATCCCAGCACTGTTTGGGGAATGATGGAAAACAAAAGTAATAAGAAAGGAAAGAGCTATATTACAGCAAAGCACATGGAGGGAGTTTCTGAATCGCCCTGCAATCAGCATTAAAATTTCTACTAGCACGAGAAAACAAACTTACATTAAAAATCTAAGTCGTAGCTGAATGAGGTACTTAAGGCAACAGGCTGGACACCTCAAACGGGACCCCAACACGCTCTTCTCACCCAGCAATTGTGTACTCTTCGCTACGTCAAGGAGTAGGTTGCAGGTACGCCTTCATCACGCCCAACTACTCACAGCATACGTACTGTTTGTTGTTTGCTTATTAGGAGTGTGTAGTATACTACGTTGAAGTTGGGACTAATATGCTTAGACATTCTGAAATGTCAAAAAAAAAAAAAAAAAAGAAAGGAGCATTGCTGACAGTAATAGAGGCTTAAAAATAAAAATTTTTAAAAATTAAAGAAGTCGCACGGCACAGTTCAACCAAGCCAGTCTTCCTAAGCCTTGGTTTCAAGATTCACTTGCACTGGGGGAGATCTGGGACCAATTACAGTGGCTTTCCCAAACTGCAATTTTTATATTTACAGTTCGGATACCAATAGTCAATATGACAAAGGGGCACTAAACCTTTAGGTAACTCAAAATATTGCTGCACTCAGAGTAAGGCAACCTGAAAGAGAAGCCAGAAGAATACTTATCCAGCCCACATTATCAGAAACATTTAAGGAAACTGCGTTTAAAATCCTTACAGTCAGTTATTAGCCAATAAGTGGAGTGGTTCTTTGGCAAAGCCACAGTAACACACAGCAGGCTCCTGGAGCTCCCGGGAAAATACAATTAACTCGGTAACAAAATTAAATGTATGAGATCCATAATAAGTGTGAGCAGCTTATAGTAACCCCAAAGGGAGTATTAAGAATTCAATCCATCAATCATCACAGCACGGAACCACCCCCGGACAATGTTTCTGAAAACCTGCTTGTAATTTTATGTCTGCCCCAGTTACTGTATGAATAAAACTGATCTTTGGCTCCTTTTAACTGCTGTGGCTCCTTGAGTTTCAGTACAAAAATACTACTTCATACTAGTCTATCATTTTGATGTGCTTTATTTATGCTCGTTAACCTTGCAGTGTGTAACCCCATCTCTGCCAAATGATCTTTGACAAGATTTTCACCAAAATGTGACTCACTTTCTCCATTTATAAAAGGTGGATAAGGGCATTACTTACCATTATGAATTTACTGGAGACTAAGGCTGCTTAACAGGAATGTGTTGGTAGTGCTGCAGCCAAGTCTCCTTTTACCTAACCTAAAGTAATCATGAGTAATGCCACAAACGTGGTGAAGTTATTGTGGTAAAATCCCAGCATAAGAGAAGACAATGTCTCCAGTCATTCTAAAGAAAAAAAAAAATCATCAAGAATGATTGCTCATGAGGCATGAGCTCACTTCTCTTAGTGGAATCAAACCCCATCTTCCTTCCCCTCTCCCACTTTCCTCCTGCCATCACTATCAACGTTCAATGCAAAGATTAGCAATACATCAAAAGGAAGGGAAAAATCTACAAGCTTAGATCTCGCAGGTTGGCTGATGGCTTATTTCTTACCCAGGTAATTCCATATTCCAAAGGCACAGCACTAGGGGGTCACTGCTTCCCTTTGAGGTGCTCCAACAGTGTTGGAGATGCACCGTTCCTGGGATAAACTAGACCCTAGATGCTATGCAGATGACACGAAACCTGGACCAATGTGGATGGAAGCGTTCCCAGGCACAACAGACCATCCTTGAGCTCAGGCTGGCCACTGCAGTGATGGGAATGGAGATGTTCACTCAGGGTTTGATCATAACCAACGAAGGTCTGTATGAAAACAGGGAATCAATTTCGTTTTGCTGCCACCCTGTGCAGCGCTTATTTAAAGGGTCAGGGTGGATTGGCACATTTGCCATGAACAGTCACGGCAAGAGGATGGCAGATGACGCAGAGCCTTCTTACACCAAGTGAAACAGAAGTTTGTCACCTGGGATTGTTCTTCAGAGTGCAGCTCAGGTAAAATCCTTGAGCAGAGCAGCTTTTAATGTTTAATAGAAACAGCAGCTTAATCACCGACGAGCCCCTGGGCCTTACACAAGACATTCTGATTTAAACTGCAGGAACTGAGCATTCTACCCACTACCGAGATTTATAGATGACCTTCCTCTTACTGCTGGTCATAAACACTCGAGCTAACGGCTGCGTGGAAGTGCTAGCAGAGATAACGTCTGTGCATGCAAGAGAGGGGGTTACACTGATTCCTATAGCCTTTGGATCATCCCCCAGATACACTTAATTAAGCTAACTATTTTATTAAATCACTGTGCCAGCACATGCATGTATGGATCTGGACAGCTTAGGAGAAGGACGTTAATTTTTGACGCAGCTGCAGCTTCATCGAGAGAGCACCACTTGTCATATTTAGCAGTGCTGCCATGCCACAGCCACCCCAGTAACACATCACCAGCTATCACCAGTAACCTCTTAGATTAGGAACCAGACTAGATGTTCAGTGGATTATTCATTTCACTGCAGAGCAGTGCCAGCAGCCTGGGGAGCAACAGCAGTGGGCATTGAGTAAATATGGAAGTAGCCAAGACCAACAGCTACTGGCCCCGTCTCTCGTTACGGCTCGTTTTGTTGTTTGTTGCTGGCCAGTTTGCATGTGCCTAGTGCAAAATTCCCAGTCCTACACTAAAATTAAAATGAAAAGGAAGGGAAAAAGTTTATCTTTAAGAAATGTGCTTACTACTTATTGCACATAAGCCAGAAAGTCCTTTCATAGACCAACAATCACTGCCTTCCATACTTCTCTCATGTATCCTCTAGAGCTGCCAAAAAATTTGCTGAAGATGATGGAAAGCTGCGTGGATCCTCTTTGGCACAGACAGGTTTCACACATACCTCTAAATAAAGTTGTGAAACATTGCTCCTTACTGGCTTCAGAGAAAGCCCGTGCTGCTGCTCAGAGCGCTGCAGTGACTCTGGATACGTGGCGGGATTCTGAGAGCCACGGCTCCGGCCATCCTGCGATCAGCTGGGAACTTGGGCTGGCTTCAGTGTCCTTCAGAGATGTCTCTTGCTCTTGGGTTTGCTGGAAGAGCTTGAACGCACACAAGCTCAAAATAAAATTAAAATATCCTCTCCTGAGTTTATTTCTTCAGGTTTGTGATTCAAGAGCTGGAGAAGGGCCTCTGCTCTTGATTTTTAAATATTTTTGGCAAACTAAGCAGCATTAAGAGAAAGCTCTCAGGGAGATGTTAAGAGGATGCTGCATCTTTTTTTTTTTTTTCTTCCTTCCCCTCCACCCCTGCCTACAATTCCAGCCCTGTTCTGTTACCAAGATGGAACACAGCTGTATTTATTCTTTGCCTGGCTTGAGATAACGAGATTGGTTTGTGAAGAGCTTACCACAGGCTTAAAGAAGGGACTTACCAAAATCCCCCTGTTTTGTCTGGAAATGGAGTTCAGCTGTGTCTCCTCTTTGTGGAGGAACAAGCACTGGCTGTGTTAGCAGGGAAGCCATGCCTTTCTTTAAGCATCCTCTTGCACAACCAGCCCTGTTGAGACTCATTTCCGTAGGAAGCTTTCACCATCCATCAACCCACCTGTGACAAAGGAGACCTGTGGTAGTACATGGACCGATCTATCCCACCCCAGGTACCAGCATCCTGCACAAACAGTCCAGCTGAAAGTAAATAGATGGCTCAGAGGGTAATGGACTTGCTGGCATGAAGGCAAAACGAGCTCTCCGTAGGGCAGTTGGCACAATAATGCCCACCTGCATCTTTGCTAGTGTGAACTGGTCGGCTCCATCACAGCTGATGAAGCTGTGCTGATTAATGAGGTGTGAAGGTGTGGAGAAGTCTTAGTTGTGGTGAATTTTGGTTGTTTTTTTTTTTCTAAGGGACGATGCCTCTGGGATTGGGTCCAAGATGCAGCTAGATGTGTGCTGGAGGGTACCAAAGCAGCCGTCAGCTGGTGTCCATGCAACTTGTCATAGCCAGATGTGGAAAAATCACCTGAGGGGATGGGAAAAGGCTGTGCACTGCCATTGCTGCAAGCGCTCTCTTGGGAGGTGGGGATGGGCAGGAGAGGAGGGCCTCACAGTAAATCCATGCATGCTTCTGGCTGGGTCACCGTCAGCATCTCCCCCAGCTGAAGCTGTGGTGCCAGGAATCAGAGGCGACACCAGTGACAGTCCAGCACTTGGGAATTGTGGAGGAGAGCCCAGGGCTGCTGCATAAATGGCCTCAGCTTCATGGTCCGTGGAGATAAAAGCTAATGTGCAAATTATCTTTCATCCCACGCAGAACACAGACAACACAGCCCCGACGCGGGCTCAAGGCAGTGCCAGCAGCCAGTTATGCCCAGTGCATCACCCCTGCCATCCACATGGCACCATGGATTACACACTTTCTGCAAGGAGTTACGGGCAGAGAACATCTTACTTCTGTCAAAGCCAATGGCAAAAATCCCATCACCTTCAGAGAAAGCACAAGCGTATTTATTTTTAAAAATTAATACGCATGCTCTCGGGGCAGTGTTCAGCTGTCAGAGCAGAGCAGGTCACAGCAGCACTTGATCTATAGACTCCAAAGCTGCTGGTGGACAGCATGTTCTTTACAGACGGTTATATGCCTCTCTTTGTCTGTATCAGGCAGATTCTTGCACTTGCAGCCATTTTTTATTTTAAGGACTCTGTGCTTTTAAATAAACATTTAAAGTAATGATTTGGGCTCCAGCCTCACCAAGAGCCACAAGTGGACAAACGTGCCGTGAGGACAGTGTGAAGGGGGTCTGTGGTTGCCCAGTGCCATGACAGCATGGCACCACAACTTCCTAGTTATGATTGTCACTTGGACCTGTTGGAGCAAGTCCAGAGGAGGCCACAAAGGTGATCAGAGGGCTGGAGCACCTCTCCTGTGAAGACAGGTTGGGAGAGTTGGGGCTGTTCAGCCTGGAGAAGAGGAGGCTTCAGGGAGACCTAATAGCAGCCTTCCAGTACCTCAAGGGGGCCTGCAGGAAAGATGGGGAGAAACTCTTCAGAAGGGCCTGTTGTGACAGGACGAGGGGCAATAGTTTTATAATACAGGGAGATAGATTCAGATTGGAAAAAAATTTTTCAGGCTGAAGGTGGTTGAACACTGTCCCAGGTTGCCCAGAGAGGTGGTGGATGCCCCATCCCTGGAAACATTCAACGCCATGAGCTGCTGGCCTCAGCAGTTTTCAGCCCGAGAAAGCTCTTGAAGGAAAAGGGAAATCAATTGACTGACTTCAGCTCCCACGTGCTGGGCAAAGGACCCGATTTCAGGAGTGTCTCCCTGTTGAGTGCTGGGTTACCAGCAAAAGGGTCCAAAATGGGTGGCAGCTGATGGGCTGCAGCCGAACAGTAGAGCTGAGCCAACTGGGGCTCAATTTATTCACCGACTCTGGTGGTTTTATCCACCGATTTTCCCACCTGGATCTAGATGGTTTTCCCCTGCATTCAGCCAAGACCTCTCCCGTTTCTTCTCCACCACAAGACGTCCTGGAGGATATCATGTCACCACCCAAAGCTGTTTCATGAAGGAGTCCTGTGGCCACCACCTCCCAACTGCCTCAACACCACAGTGGATCCCAGATCAGCTGCATCCACAGCGGAGCAGGGATTCCCGGCCAGGAGTTGCCATCGAGCAGGGTGGAGAAGCGAGAGGCAGGTCTGCTCTCCCTGCTCCATATGTGAGACTTGGCAAGTCCATAACTTGCACTTCCAAGGTGCTGCTGAACAAAGAAAGGGGTCTCGCTTGCCTTGAAGCAGTGGGAGTTTAGGTTACATACAGTCTCTCTTTTTGCCTTTTAAAGCCTTTGTTAATGGAGAGGAGGCAAAGGGGAGCATCAGACAAAGAGACATCACAAGCACGGTCCTCCCCATCAGTGGGACTGCTGCTTGCCAGGAGGGTTTCCCATGCAGCCTACGCCTGTGGTGTGCTATTAGATTTTATGAAAAGAAGGGAAGATGTCACGTTTAGAACATCTCGGCTATTTCCAGAGGATTCATGCTGTTACGGCTCTGAGATGACACGCAGTGGAGACTGTTGCCTGCTTCCAAGCAGCAATTCGGGGGCCAGCTCTTTGAGGAGGCATCTAAGCCAAAATAAAACTGATCCCAGACTAAGGCAGAAGCTCCCTGTCTGGCTCATTTTGTCCATCAGGTCTCCCCACATCTCACGGTGAAGTGCCAGTCATTGATCGGGGCACACATTGGGCTGTACAGACCAGGAGGGGATGGTGAAGGGCTCTGATCTCGTGTGATCGTTCCCACACTCTGGCACCCATTGCCTGCGCAGTGCCATTTCTTGGGTAGGTGCGTTTGGTCATCGAAGTGCCGCGCGTGCAGCACCCTCCCTGGGCGGTTGGTTCCAGGGCTGTGCCGCAGCTCCAGCCGCCCCCCAAGCTACTGAATTTGTTCTCCTTTATTGAACCCCTCATTCTCCTGTTGCATCTGCAGCAACACGAAGAACTGAAGCCTCATTCCCTGCATCGCAGGTCACTCCCCAGCTACTGAATCATCATCCTCCCTCAAAAGGAGCTTTAAAAAGATCCATTAAACCCTTTGCTTTCTTATCCTTTATTAGATACTCCAGGTTTCCACTTCAGCATCCAGTTTCTCAGGACGTTAGCACTGCAACAACTCCCTCCTCGTCAGGGATGTTATTTTAAAGGGCAGAATAATCGAACGTCACACACCAGTTTTCCTTGCAGCATTTGAAGAGAAAGTCCCTTTAATCTGAGACACGACAGAACTTGATCAGGTACGAGGAGGGAAAAAAACAGATCAGAGAGATTTTTCTTTCATGGCTACAAGATAAATCAACATCCAGGGCAATGGGTAGTAATTGTAACTTGCCTTTAAGTTTTACAGTACATCAGAGATTTGTGAGGGCTGAGATTGCTCGATAGCTACCGTGCCTTCCAGGCGCCAATTACCCTCCTCGCTGCTTTCAGTATCAAAGGCAAAAAAATTGCTTTCTTTACGCTAAATGATCCGCAGAGTGGAGCCAGATGGGCAAAGGGACTTGGAGAAATTATTGCAACCTCTGCTGTGCCTGGGTCTCATCTATTTATTGCTGAGAAGGAAGCGCTGTACAGAAGATGTGGGACTGCAGGTGCTGCTTTCTGCACCTCACGCTCTCCATGATGAGCTGGTGATTAGCTTCAGGCAAAAAAAAAAATTAATCCGTGCTCACTTTGTTTCTTGGACACTTCAATATATCAGAGAGGAAGAATCAAACTGCAGAGAAAAACCTTTTTGTCTTCTGACACTGCACTTCTACACAGGAAAAATACCTGCCCCTGCAACAGTGACTGTCATCAGCAGATAGCCATGCGCGTTTCAACGGAGCCAGTTGCCCTTTTAAAATGGGGAAACCAAAGCTGATGAAATTAATTTGCTAGGGGACCAACCAGCAACCTTGCAGCCTGTGAACTTCAGTGTCCCAGCCAGGGCTCGTTCCATCACACCCTGCTGCTGTTCTAGAAGCAAGGACATCCCTTTGCCAACTCTCCATCCCAAAATGGGTTTCCCTCCTCCCACGCAGCGCAAGACCCGCCAGGATCCTCAAATCACTGTCAGGCACTTGTACTAATAAGGACGTGTCCTCCTCATCTATTAAATCAAGATACGATGAATTTGGGCACAAGGTGGCTTGACCCAAGCCAAGCATTGGCTCCACCACACACTTACGTGGTCGCACAATAGCAGTCTGCTACGTTGTGTGGGGCTTCAAGCACTTCGCACTTGCATTGCCCCTTGTAGTTATATGGTCATGCAAATATTTCTATCACTGCCTAAAATGCTGCAGGTCCAGCCAACTCTATTACGATGCAGACTTTAATTATTCATCAGGATTGGCAGTATTTCCAGTGCTTAGGGTCACTTGTAAAATCCAGGCTGCCTGCTGCACAACTTCCTTTTCCACTGTACCAGTTCTGGGTGACATGTATACTTATTTACTGATGACTACACCCAAAACTACATATATTGCTTCAAGTTTGTTGTACAAGCAGTGGCCGTATGTGTGTCATCTCAAGGATGATCAAGCGAGCAAGAGCCCTTCCTCCAGCTTTGCCATTCTTCAGATCCAATGTTCAGTCCATGAAAGAGCAGTAACATTTCAGTTCCGTAGTGTCAGCTGAGATCCCTCTTCTGCAGAAAATTCCAAAAGTGTGGGTTTCCCATGTGCAGCTCTTTGAGCACTAGAGTAAGGACTATGGCAGTGGAGCTCACCAGCAATTCACTCCCAGATTTTAGCTCCAGATTTTGCTCAGGCTGAGGTATCTAGAAGAGGTTCTATGTGCAGATGCTCAGGTTTCCGTAACACTTGACCCATATGAATTTCTCATACTTAACTTCTCATGCTTAAAGCCCTCTCTGGACCACGACACACTTGCAGGTTTGACCCTCCACTCTAAGCGCTCTGAGCCATCACGTGCCTGTGGACGTTACCCAGCACCACAAACCCCAGCCTGGCTCAGAGCGCTTTGCTTTGTTATGAGGTAAATGGTGAATAATAAGATGTTTTGGGGAGATGTTATCTCCCCAGAGTCCACACTCTACCATCCAAAAACACCATGTATCTTCTGGTTTAGTATTTCCCACGGCTTGTCTCCTTCCCACACCCAAGTGTGATCATTTAAATGTTCCCGGGCAATAGCATGTCTTTTTAAGCCCAGTAGGCTGACTGCAAAAAAAAATATCCAATTAAATACTCATTTTTAATAGATGAATACAACTTGCATGCAGCCAAATCCCTTTATTAGCCTTTTATTTTTAATGCTATTAAATCACATTCTTCAGTTTCAGTTTTAGAGGAGTGTCTTCTCTCGCACGTGCTCACCAGCTCATCCACTGCTACTGAGCCTTTAACAATTCACTGCCCTCTCCCCTGCTTTGCTGGAAGTAAGGATGGACTTGGGTTGTTTCTGTTGGGTTTTGGTGTTTTTTTTTTACAGAAGACAAATTAAATTACAAATTATAAAAGTCACCTCTCACTTAGAGCTAGACATGCAAAGTCACCCCTGTACATCCCAGAGTCATTATTTCATCAAACCCTCTGGAGAAGTTGAAAGCACAGCAACCTCTGTGCCACTGAGACGATGTGGTCTCCACGCATGAGGCGGCCTCCATCCATGCAGCGTCAGGGCCACCTCCAGGTCCCATGGCCTTACCCCACTCCAAGCCCTCTAAGACCAGCCATAGTATTAAATGGAGTTCATCCTTTTTGACCTGATTCTTCCACCGTTTTGGTCAGCTGCTGCCATGCTGGGTGCCCTCAGCTTCCTAGGCTGATCCTGGATGTCCCCTCCAGCCTCCTGCATCACTGGTCCTCCTGTCTCCGTTCCCAAGCCCTTGGCAGAGACTGAGCCTCTCCACAGCACCAGCACGTGCCCTCACTTCCCAAAATTTGTCTTGTCCTCGTCTCTCTCTGTGCCTGCAGATCCAGCATCACTGATCTTTGCCACACCAGCACCTTCTCCACTCTCCGTCACCCACCCTGCAGGACCAGCCCCAGCCACTTCTGTGTCTCTCCACCTTCCTGGAGGAGCAGCTCTGCCCCATGAGCTCAGCCCAAAGTCCCTGTGCAGACGTCAGGCAGCTGGTGCATTGCCCCGGCATTGCGTGGGGAGCACAGCCCATTCATCAGCATACCGAAGTGTCTGACATGAAAGCATAGGGATGTGTCATCCCTCTAATTTCTTCTCTCTTATGGCACCCTGGAGCTGTGAAGCAGCCAGGTCCAGGAACTCATTTAGCACCCAGGTACATTGCCCCCAGTGGAGGAGATTAAATGTCACCCTCTGGATTAAGTTTGACATAAAAAGCAATTACTTTTGGCACTGCAGGTTAAAAAGTGCTTTTGTCCTGCACTGACGCACAGCTGATAACACTGAGCAAGGAGTTTGGTG
Organism: Ardeotis arabs; assembly: GCA_011801015.1. NCBI lineage: Eukaryota > Metazoa > Chordata > Aves > Otidiformes > Otididae > Ardeotis > Ardeotis arabs. The sequence continues at coordinate 31,737 of JAAGAY010146380.1, forward strand.
AGCAACGGGTGCTGTGACCTGCCGGCAGCTGCTTTCGGTGCCTTCACCTCCCCATGCTCTGAGGCACGAGGACCCAGTGCCCCTGTGGGACAAGGTCCCATGGGCACCTACTTAGCGTGTGCTGAGCCCGGTGTCAAATACTGCAGCCATATTTCCCAGCAAGGGCTCCTTTGTGTGATCTTTGCACTTGATGGGACAGGGGCTTCCCAATCAGACCAGGACACTCTGCAGCATCAGATATTAGGGGAGAGTCTCATCAGCAAAGCTTCACTTCTCTCTTATGAAGAGGAGCATCTTCCATAAAGACACGATTGAACAGATGGCTACTCTAGCAGCAATGAGATCGGGGTGAGCAGATCCAACTGCTAATGTTGGCCCCGGGCTGGTGAGTGGAGGCAGAGCTGGCAGGGAGGAGACACGGCAGCAAAACACCTCGACAAACCTTCACCGTAATTTTTCATAGAACCATCGAATCATGGAATCTTTAAGGTTGGAAGAGACCTCCAAGGTCATCAAGTCTAACCGTCAACCCAACACCACCAAGCCTATTAAACCATGTCCTGGAGTGCCACGTCTTCACGTTCTTTGAACACCTCCAGGGATGGTGACCACACAACTTCCTTAGGCAGCCTGTTCCAGTGCCTGACCACTCTTTCAGTAAAGAAGTGTTTCCTAATAGCCAACCTAAATCTCCCTTGACACAACTTGAGGCCATTTCCTCTCGTCCTATCACTAGTTACTTGGGAGAAGAGACCAACACCCACCTCCCTACACCCTCCTTTCAGGTAGCTGTAGAGAGCAATGAGGTCTCCCCTCAGCCTCCTCTTCGCCAGACTAAACAATCCCAGTTCCCTCAGCTGCTCCTCATAGATGTAATCCATCTACAGGCATGGTCCAGAGGAGCCAGAGACCTGACACCCTTCTGCCCATAAAGAACTGTCACGTACCCAGTGCAGCTTTCTCTCATTCCAGCCCCGATTCAATGATGCATTTTACTACCTCCCTCCTTTTCATTTTAATCCCAAGACCAGAGTATTTCTTTAATGGCCATGGTTGCGCTTCAAACATTTTATCGATCTTCTCTCTTGTTAGCTCTTCATGCCCAACCGTGTTAAGTAGCGGCAGCTCTGGTCTTCCCTGGGACACAGGGACCAAGGTTGCTGGCGTGTTATTCAGTCTCACAAACCACAGCCCTACCAGCAAACCCCACAGCCCGTTGTGCCTGTAGACAAAGGTTTGTCACCATAAACTGGCCCTATGTGCTTGCACGGTGGCAAAGCTCCTGCCCGCAGTGGCCTTGCTTCTGCTTTTATAACAAAAAATCTAATTTCTGGGTATTTCCGTTGAATTTCAGTCTGTATCCAAGTGAGATTTAACCAGACTGGAGTGTAAGGCAAAACCAATCAGCCAGTGGATTGGAAAGATGTTATCTGCCATTTTTTAATATTAAAAATGCAAGATGTAAATAATCTGAAAGTAATATATCAGAAGCCCTGAAACTGCGCACGTAAGTAACTCTCTGGGCAGACAGACTCCAGAGGCAAATCAGTAAGTTTTAAAGGGCACATTGACCAGTGAGAATGATCTTCAGGAAAACAGCTAAATATGAAAAAAATAAAGATTTAAAATCAGGATTTTCAGCTTCCTGATATAAAGTGTGATTAAACCCAGCGATATAAATATTTTGACTGCAAAACCCCAGGTCAAATTGCAGCCTGAAGCTGGCAAATTATTTCATTATCTAGACTTCGCTTGTGTAACAGCAGATATTTTAATTCTCCTGCAGAAATCCTTGATTTATTTCTCAATATCCTTTTATATGAATAAGGTTACATTTTGCAGGGATTTTCTTTTCTTTTTTTTACCACATTACCAATTTGTTCTCCATTATAGAAAAAAAAAAGAGATTAAAACTGAAGTGCAGTGAACCTCTGTTCACATCAGCCCTTTTCTCATCACCCAGTTCCATTTCCTCTGCGTCAGATGAAAATGAATTCATTAGTGAAGAGACCTAATGGCTGCAGTTTATCCTTCAAGTCATTTGGTATGTAAGATTTGGAAAATTCACCTTGCTTGAGTAGACTCCTGCTTGTCTGGGTGATGTTTGGCTCACACCCCACCAGCAGTAGTGCCCAGGCAGCCTTGCCAGGCACCGTGCCACTCCCATTCCGACCCACCGCTGGAGATTTCTTTCCTGCCAAACCCATGAGCTTCATGACGAGGATGCTGTGAGCGAGAGCTGGAAACGCTCATGCAACAAAGATTGTCACACGAGGCTGGACGTGGCATCCTTCCCTGGGCGTCAGGTTTGGCCCCAGAGCTCTGAATTTGGAGTAAGACTTCTATTGCTTTCCCTCCAGTGCCTGCATTATCCATCATATCAAAATAAATACTTTGCCAGGAGCCCCGGGAAACCTCTGGGAAGGGTAGGTAAGCCTCCACTCCCGAACGCTGGCCCCAGTGCCAAGGTTAACATTTCCGTTCTTGCACAATGTGCAAGACCCAGGATATTTCTGGGGACATTTTTGGAAAGGGACACTCAAGAGCTGCTACAAGGAGCCTAGGGAGATTTCCCACCTTGCGAATGCTAAGAAGCCTTTTGCTGGACAGAAAGAGAGTGTGGCACATCTCCACCACTCTGGGAAGAGATTTTCAACAGTTACCACCCTACCTTTGGGTTCTGCTTTGGAGGCTGTGCTCCCAGAGCCCCGTCACAAGCCAGGGCTGCAGTCACAGCCTCCCCTTCCTTCCCCAGCACCTCCTCTTTTCCTCGAATTGCAAAGTTCAGCCAGTGCCTGGTTTGGATCCCTCTGGTGCCTCCTTCAGCAGATTTCTGCAGGCAATGAGCTGTATGCTAGATACGGGGTAAATCTGCAGGAAATCAGACTGAGAAAAGACAGAGGTTGAAGAGACTTTGAGTAAATAAAAAAAAAACCCCACTGTGCCTGGCAGGTGGAAAAATTGTGTTGCCAATACCATGCGGTTCTGTGTATATATAACCCACTGGTTAAATTTCTCTGTGTGCTTATATCTTAGAATATACGCACGCTGTGATGTGCTCACATACAGTGAGCACAGTGGAGCACAGGGTGCCAGCAGTTACCCATTAAGAAGGAAGAGACTCACTGGTGGAAATATTTCCGCAGGGAAATGCCACCGTCATCTCTGCCAGCTCAGACCCAAACCCTCTCCTTGCAGGCGGGGGCTGTCCTGCTCCTGAGCCCTTGGGAGAACATCAGCATTGGGGAAGAAAAGGGGAAAACCACATACGTTGCAAGCCTTGAGCAAGCTGAGAGGCGACACCCTTGTGCAGTGCATTTTTTTGCCCATTGAGGTCCAGCCTTAAAGCACTTATAACCCCCATGTGCACTGGGATGAGACCTGCCCCAAAGTAAAGGAGCTTTTCATGCCTGGCCCCAGGCCCTCAACCCAAGCCCAGACCCCGGTGGGCTCAGGCACAGCAGGAGCAACAACCCATGGGTGGTTCACCACCAGAGCAAGCAGGGAACGTCATTTAGTTTGTCCTTCCAAAATACATCGATGGAAACAACCCCACGCTGGCCTCTCTGCGCTGCTCCGCATGGACTGGTGCCTCGCGGCCAATTGCCTGCTTGTAATTAAATTAGGCTGAGCCCTGCGCCAGTGACCTCGGCTTCGCTCAGCCCCAGGGAACCCACGCGGGGCAGCAACCCCGACAGGCGTCTAGGACACCCAGCTCGTCCCCTCCGTCAGGGCACACATAACCTTGTCTGCGTAAGCGGGTTTTCTGCGGCCTCAGTGGCCCCACACATGCTTTTCCTGTGGGGTTTTAACATCGCCTCTCTCCTCGCCCCTGTTTTCACAAACCCATGGCTCGGCTGGTGGAGTCAGGGACGTTGGGAGGAGACAGGCTGATGGACAGAGGCTCACAGTGAGGCAGCGTGATTGGAGAGAGTAATTTCCTTTGGAAAGAAACCGATGGAAAAAACCCATTGTCATTGTTTATCTTCTTTCAGCAGGTTTTGTTTTTCCATTGGAAAAAGTCAGCAATGCAGCAAACAGCTTCATGAATATACAGATGGGTTTTGGCAACGACCAATTAGCACAGAATGTGTCCGTGCAATCCCCAAATGGCTGTTTCCCTGGGAATACCTTGTTTTGAACAAGCCATTTTTCATTAGAGAAAATACACATGCTTGGACAAACAGTTCTTGCTGGGAAGATGTGTGCGGAGATGGGGCAAACTGGGAAGGGCGCATGCCCCGGTACGCACAGAGACGCCTGGCTATGTGGGAAAGATCAACAGTGTGAACAGGTCAGTGTTGGGGCTCGTTACAGCTACTGGAAACTCAGCCGAGGGAATTTGGGCTATTAACTCATCACAGCCTACGGCCGATACCTACCTCCAGGGAAATCCTACCCCAAAAGTCCCAGGCTGAGGCTCCCCACCGCTTGTATCGCCCCTGCAAGCCCCGCGTGAGTGCCTGCACCGACCACGCAGCAGGGAGAAAGAAATGCAACGCGCGAGTCTTCCAGGCAATCATGTCACAGCTTTACCTGAGACATGGGGAACGCCACGAAGCGCAGATCAGGGAGACGAGGCGCCTCAAGTCAGATAGGATGGATAGCTTTTTATTTCCCAATGTTTTAATTTAACAAAGTGCTACATTCCATAGTTACAGTATGAGAAGTGGTTCTTGTCCGAAATAGAAAACCACAAGAAAGCACAAGGACTGCTAATATCACTCTATGGAAGCAGTGCAGTCCAGAGAAACCTCACCTAGGGTGAACATCTGGCATAGGAGACACCTTGAAATACCAGCAGCTGTGGAGTGCATCAGGGCAAGAGCTGCACATCAGGCAGGCTAGTTCCTCCCCTTGGAAACCATCGAATCACAGAATGGTTTGGGTGGGAAGGGACCGTTAAAGCCCATCCAGTCCAACCCCCCTGCAAGGAGCAGGGACATCTCCAACCAGATCAGGTTGCTCAGAGCCCCGTCCAACCTGGCCTTGAATGTTTCCAGGGATGGGGCATCTGGAAATGGAGCTGTAGATGCCAAAGTGGTTATGTGATGCTTACAATAAATTCTGGCTTGTGCTATCAGAAAAATCCAAAACAGAGGCGAGAGACTTGTCTTGTGCCGAGTCAAGAGATCATTATTGCTGCAGCGAAGCTGCTGGTCGCAGCTGTGCCTTTGCCTGGGGTCAAGGCTGTGTTAGCAGTGTCCCAACCCACCTCTACATTCAGGGGCTCGCGGTTCACCTAGCATGGAGGACAAGGAGGGCGCTTCTTCGCTGTTTTCCTTGTCCTGTCTCTTTCAAAAGAATCTGCTTGTTTGGCAATGCGGAGCTATAGATTAAATCAGCAGAGCGTTAAGAGACTGGAGGCTTCAGCTCCCACCTGAAACCCTCCTCCCCTCCCTGCCTGCAATCTGATCATTTCAAGCAAATGAACCAAGCTCCAGGAGAATATTTTTAAGAGCCCATTCCAAAGTCTTCTGGCCTTGGATGAGAATAGAAGCAGCTGAACAATGCTTGTGCTTTAAGGACCTGCAGAAATTGTACTGACATCAGGGGCATTGCAGAAAATCCCATCTGTGCTCCAAAGGCTCCTACAAGCTTCACTGGGACCCACAGCCGGTTTTGACTCTTTTTGACTCTTGCCTCCACACTAAGAACTAAGCTGAAGACACAGGGAGCCTCCAGGCTCTCGGGCAGGTGCCTAAATGAAACCAGCTATTCAACAAACACCTCCACTTCAAATGGACTTCGGCTGGGATCTCTCTGCACTGCTGAGCGGCTCAGGAAGTTGGCCAACAGTAGTCTTCTGCCAGCTCCCAACCAAGGCACCTTGGCTGGTGAAGCCGGACCACAAGCAAAACTCTGGGGCAGCTCTGCTTTCCCACAAGGCTGGCTCCAGCCCAGACCACAGAGCCAACACTGAGCCATGCTGCGGCGGGACCTCCCTTTTGGCTACAACTCTCCTGCTCGCCCAGTTTGTCCCACCACACTTGCCGCATATCCGCTCCAGTATTTCCAACCATTTGTCGAGCCCCACTGGCAGCACTGCTGATTTCCAGCATCCCAGCCACTTGCTCTGTGTCCTCGCTGAGTGAAGCCGGGCTCTGGAGGGCACCAGGGCACCCAGCTGATGCACTAAAACACCACCTCCGTCGCTCTGACTGGTAGCATCGCCTTTAACTTCTTGAGTTCATTATGTTGGGAAGGGAGAAGAGAGATGGTGAAACTGATTGCCACTGTAGAAGGACAGTGCTCCCAAAACTGTGGATTTATTAGCACAACAGAAAGCCAGGGCACCTCCCCACCAGCCTTCCCAATCCATCAAACCAACAACCCATCCATAAAGCCCCTCCTGCGCTGCCGGGGCTGTGGTACTTTTACTCAGACCAGCAGCCTTGCTCAGCCATCTCTCCACCTCCCAACCGGCCAGGAGCTCTGCGTTTTATCAGTTATTTAACGCAGGTTGGGCCGCTATCACACACTGCGCTGGCACTGTACCATTAACAAGAAAGCAAGAGGAGCTTGTCCTCCACAGGCCATTCTTCACAAAACCCTGCTGATCTCCAGCTGCTTGGGTCTTGCTGGTACATCTGCTCTGTTCCGCAGCACCGCTGCCACCTCCTCTTCTCCAGTGTTACTTCAGGTCTCCCTTTCAGGCTACAGCTGCATGCAAAGGACTCGGCCAGCCCCGCTACCATCCTTCCTGCTCCAAGACAGACTCCCTCTTGCAGAGGGGCAAGTGCCCTTTGTCATTGCTTATTCTCCACGCCTCCCTGGCTGGACCAGGGTAAAGCATTTCAAAACCATCCTGCAGCTGCCTGTGTAGTCTTGTTCCCAGCCTGCCTGGTGCTGTACTCAAAAGACAAGCCTTTCTGGAGATGACCTCCAGCTAACTGGAATGGAGACGTCATTCCACCTTGCAGTCCCCCATCACACCTTGCCTGGAACAAATCATCAAAGAGCCCACGGGACATTTCCTGATTCCCAAGACTCCAAGACAGCCAGCAACGCTCAGCTGGACTGTTAACACCTCCCAACTACCTCCAAGATCCAAGAGACTTAGGAATGAGAAGCAAATAGGGACAGATCAGTCCAGAAGGAAAAGTTCTTCTTAGCTTGGACCGAACATTTGTTTCAGAAGAAAGAGGCTTTAATTTTGAGTAGGGGCACCTGGAAAGCCTGTCCTAGAAGGATGAGGGTATAAAGAGTCCCCAGTGTGTTGATGGACCAGGTTTTACTGTGCCTTCCCCAACCTGCTTCCCACAAACTCTGCGGGATGAACGTGGGAGGGACCACGCGCAGCTCTTCGACTGGAAGACTAGCATCAGTAGCAGCATTTTGAATACAGGTTGTCCCGCCTATCCTTCTCCAGGTGACTCAGTAGATGTGTGGGGAAGGCCCACAGGAAAGTAGCTGGAGTCTGAAGAACACTGCTTGTTCACAGCTGAACATCACGCCTGATGACTTAATGTCCAGAGGAGGCCCTCTCAAGAGAGAACTGGACTTCAGAAAGGTCTTCCAAATGTGTTACCTTGCAAACCCACTCACCTACCCACGAGAGATTTGCTTACCATCATCTACATCTACCCTTCACTACCTGACAGGTCTTTTCACCTTTACAAGGAACGAAATCCTGCACCTGCCCCTCCTCAAACTCTCCTCCCTTCCCCTTCTTCAAAGACTCAGTGGGATTTAATCTCAGCAGATGTGTGGTCTGGCCTTATCTGTCCAATCAGGTCTCCTCTGGCCACAGTTGCTGTTCCTGGTATGAAGGATGATTCCCCACACAACAGTGATTCCCACCTCACAAAGACGGATGTTTTGCATATATGTCAGATTGAAGTCATTCCACAACCAGAAGCAGAGATAAAGTAACACAGCCCTTTTTCTAGCTATTTTGACAGCATTTCTGTGCAAAGCATCGTTAGTTCCCCCTGCTCCATTCCAGTAATGTCTCAGACACTGGCTGTCCCCCTCTGCAACCTGGTGCTAGCAGTCCAGGCAGCACGGCAGCTTGCCCTCACCCCGTGCCACCCCTGGGCTTCACCTCCACAACCCTCTGCAGCCACCTGTCCTACAGCTTCACCTTTTCCCCCCGCAGCCAAGGGCTCCCCAGCGCGACCACATCAGCTCCCCGCAGCGCACGCCTCCCCAGCTGTGGCTGTCGCTGCTTTCCAGCTGCAAGCCACAAATCCCTCAACACCGACAGCCGCCAAACTTCTGGTGCCTTTCTGCGTTTGGTGGTCTGGAGACAAGACCCATCCAGATCCCCCAAAGGTGCTGCCACTCACACAGCTTCCAGGGGCTGAAAATGCAATTTCCAGTGGGCAAAAGAGACAGATATTCCGCTTTCATCTCCGTGTGGATGCAGCCTTGTGAAAGTGATGAACCAACAACTAGTGTCCTTCAAACAGGAGGCAGAAGCTGAGGAAAGCCCCAACCTGCCTCTTCCCTCGCCTACTTGCACACTGAACAAAAGCGAAGACATCCATGCAAGATGATCCGTCAGTAGGCGAGCGCTGGCATTTATTGTGCTGTAACAGACAATGCTGGTTGAAAACGGACTGGGATTTGTGCCGCGAACCAAGTGTTGAGGCCATTCCTCTGCGTCTCCAAGAAGCGTGGGGCAGAGCTGAAGGAAGAAAGAAGGGGTGAGAGTCGGGGAACCAAGTGCAGAAATGTGCTTCAAACTGTACGGACAATGCTGTACACGGGCACCTCTCAAGTGGCGAGGGATACAGTTCAAGTGTATAACTCATTAATTAAGCAGAGCAGCTAATCTTAGCACTAATGAACTCTAGCTCAGGTAACGTAACATTGAAAATTAACAAATTGGACAGAAGTCATTCACAGTAAAGATTTCCATCCCCAGGTTAGGCAAGAGCTATCGTTATGATTAGATGACTGCCAGCCAGGACTAGAGCAGGACACCGGGATAATGGGAAAAGAATCATCCGTACATATCAGCTCCGACGCGCTGCGGTTCTGAATGAGGCGCCAGGTGCGGATGTGAAATCTCACTACTGTGTCAAAACAAACATGGGGGCACGGTACACGTAGAGCAGAGCATGCTGTTTCGCCGGGCTGGTACCGACCGCTGCTGGGTGGCTCGGGGCGGCAGAGAGCAGCGATGCAGCAGGAAGTCACTTGTTCGTTTTCTCCCCCTCCCTCCTTTTAAAAGTCACGGGCCGTCACAAGGGCACTGCGGTTTGAATCAAAATTCATCTTCAGAGCTGTCAGCTAGGAGCATGACTCGGTCTTGCATGCTGTTGAATTCCCTCTGCTAGGGGAAGAAAAGAAACGTGAAAGAGCTCCAAGCGCAGAAAGGAAATGAAGAGCATTCGGATCCCCCCTGTCCTCTAACCGAGGGACTCCAACCCAGACAAAACACAACCAGGCTGCACTCGCTGTACAGCCACAATGGTTAAGAGGAGACGGGGTGGGATTGGGGTTCTCCTTTGCAGTTGCCATACCTTTCTTTTATGTCTCTTCGAGCCGTTTCTCCTTCGGCGATTCATAATCTTAATGCTGTAGAGTGCTCCCAGGATAAAGAGGGCTCCGGCTATTCCGACTCCGACAGGAACCAGCATCCCTGACATGTACCCTGCCTGCGTGGGAAAGAGAAGAAGCAGAGCCACACTCACAAGACCATCCTTTGAGAGTCTTCTTCCACCAGTCTGGGACTGTGACACATCCCTCTGTGGCTTTTATCAAAGTTGACTGTAGTTGAGTCCCTACCACATGGCTGCATAGGATGAGCCCTGCTTCCAGGACCAGCCGACCAGCCCCACTCCAGGACGAAGCTGGTAACCACCACGGCCCAGTCACCACCAGCTTTTGCTAAGATACCTCCTTATAACAGTTGAGGTGCTGCAGTGTTCACCCGCCTTCAGGAGAGGGAATAATTCTGGTGTAAAGTTGCAAGTGCTGGGGTGGAGTGTCAAGAGAAGAGCGTGTGTACAGGAGAACCTCGAGCGCCAAGGCAATCTCCAGCCGCAACAAAGACCTGTGATGACCCAAACAGCCTTACCACACGCTGTGTAGAGCAGGATGAGTGCTCCTCCGAGCTCCCCAGGTACCGCCAGCATTAATCAAGGCATGGGTATATGCCTGTGCCTTGCCACACGTCTGGCCACGCACACCGGAGCTCAATTCGGAGAGCCAAAAGCTGCTGTTATGCTTTTCGGCACAAATCTGGACTAGCAACATGGTGCCAAGTGATGCCCACAGCTCTCCGCACGGTCCTGCAGCCCCTGGGGCGGCAGGAGCAGGCAAGGGAGAGCGCGGTGCAGGTGGAAGAGCCAGCCCCGTTGGATGGGGCTCTGAGCAACGTGATCTGGTTGGAGATGTCCCTGCTCCTTGCAGAGGGGTTGGACTGGACGGCCTCTGAAGGTCCCTTCCAACCCTAATGATTCTATGATTCTAAGAAAATATTCCCAAGCGCTTGTTATTTTATGTTTTACTGTTTGAAATTAAAATTAACCTACGTTTTAAAGTGCCAAATTTCTTCAGCATCCTCACCTAAGTCAGGCTGGGAGGGTCAATGGAGTAAGGGGGACAGGTACAGCCTGGCTCCCTCCCTCATTAGAGCTGCCTTCGTTCACACTGCCACAATGGGGTCCTCTGCTGTGGCACCACAGCCATGCCCTTCACCACCTACACCCCCCCAAAATAGATCTTACACCTGCCAGGGGACACATGGACAATTCAGAGCACTATCAGACAGCTCTTAGCAAGCTGAGTGGGGGGAAGAAAAGGCTCTTCAGTGTGCTCTGCCCTACCTTCGTACTTACCTGGAGAATGAAAATAACTTTTATCTGGGGCAGACCCAATGCTCACAAGGGCTGTTTTGCTCTCCCAAACCCCTCCAGGTCCTGCTCAGTGCTTTAAATAGCAACAACTTTGTGCCTGGATCTCAAGGCTTGAGGGATCTTCAGCTGCGTCGTGGAGATCCCCTGAACGCCCTCCCAGAAAACCCAGCCCCACTCAGCACACGCGCTTGGAGGGGGGCTGTGTACTGCACCCCAGCCCCAGAAAAGGAGGTTAGTGAGAACACGGCTAAAAGACTGTATCTCTGCGAGGTAATTAAGGTGCCTTAATTGGGTGACCTAATTAGTGCAGTGTGGGTTTTTCTATTTCTGGAAGTTTGCTGCTGGCGTGGGCGGCGAGGGGAGGCTGCAAATGGCTTTTTAGCTGCTGCCCAGCTGAGTTGCCCTGTCAGAAATCACCAGTTTTAGTAGGATGAACTCCCTAGCCCATCTGTGAACCTCCATCACACCTGGCCAGCCCACGCCCTTTTACAGGCTTCCCCCAACAGCTGAACCAAGGATTTATACCCCAAAAAGCCCACAACGTGAAGCAGATCCAGGACCTGTTCTCCCAGTCCCGCGCCACGCAGCCCAACTCATGAGGGCTTTTGCACTTGTCTGATAGAAAACCAACTCTGAAGCCACAGTTTTACTCCTTGCCCATGAGGAAGATGCAGATTCTTTACAGATCCTAGGGATGCTTTAATACACCCAGTCCTGGGCCATGACCTTGATCTTGACCATGACCTTCCTGGCTCTGGACTTTGAGATAACAGCAACAGAGGACTTCAGAGGGACCTCATCTCCATTATTCGCCATACCAAATGCAACATTTGCACAGTGGTTGCAGGAGATCAGACATAAATCTGTCACTGACCCAGACTGACCCATGGTACCCATGGTCCTGGTACCATGCTCCCCACACCCTTCCCGCTCCCAGCCAGGCAGCCCTGATGGACACAGGAGGACACATCTCCCAGGGATGAGGCCGTCATGTGCCTGGATTCTCTTCTGGATGGAGAGATTGTAAAATAGAGAGGACAGGGCTCTGCCAGCAGCAAATGTGAGGAGCATATATTGTATCAGTGCTGATAAACTCAAGAAGGAAGAGGAGGAAACAGTGTGAGCAGGTTCATGTGGGAGTGATTTGCTTCACCAGCATTTGGTTGGGGGAGTGGGTTTTGTTGGGCTTTTGGGCAGTTGACCCGTGCATGCTACGTTCACTCCAGGCACTCAACCAGCCTCAGTGTCTGCTTTTTACCTTCATCGGGAAAACCATTCTCCATCCTTTAAGCATTCACTGGCTGAATCCCAGGCCAAGGTGCTTTGCTATGAGCATAGATCACACTAGACATGCCTCCTTCCTATTGTAGGCAAAAAAGCAACTCAACAAGGGCTGGGCAGGAACCCACTGTAGACCCTGCCAGTCTCCAGTTCTGGAAAACAGATACCCAGACCTCATCCCTCTGTTCAGACTTGAAAGTAAGGTGCTGCTGAAATTTGCTGGGGATCATGTGGGAAGGCTGGCCTCCTACGGTGACAATCTGCTCAAGCTTAGTATTTTCAGGGGCTGGAGTTTCCTATTGAGTCATTATTCCTTTTTTTTTTTCTATTAACTCTGATCCTGTTCAAGAATTTCCAAGCTCTGCTGAGTCACAAAATGTTCTTGTCTTAAAACACTACTGTCACCTTATTTCTAGCTTCATGGCTTTGCTGTCACCAACGCAACATTTGAAAGGTTTCACAACCATTTCAAAATGTTAGTATTTGCTCTAGGGCAGCAGAGCCTAAAAACCCATCAGTGCCTGTGGCTGGCATAACTCTTGATTCCATGCACCATCACCCTGTAATGCCAGGGAGAGATCGGGGTCTGTTATCTTTCCAGTCTTCCTGCATTTGCTTTTTCCTTCCAGGAATTTGCGGCTCTTCTTGCATGTGGAGGCAGGAAAGGTCTCGTGCAGAGGCGGTGGTGTGGCACGCAGCCCCTCACCAGGGATAATCACCAGATCCTCCTGGTTTGGATCCAGAACCAAGATTAGGACTGAGGAGTGGAGGTAAGTTAGAGGGCAATAAAAAAAAAGTAACCCAGGTAGTCTGATGAGAAGGTGATTTTCTAGTCCAGAGAAGTCCCTGTCCCTCTTTCTGCTCTTAGTTACTCCTCATCCAGGATGTACTGTGGATTTGCACTGCTATGTACAACAGCAGCATCGGCCTCCTAGAGAAAATTTTAAGCCCCTTCTCAATTGTTTTTGTAGAGATAATAAACTGCACTGACAAGAGTTCATTTGTTTCTGCAAGGAAAAATGGTTTTGCTTTTAAAGTAATTGAAAAACTGAGCCTCCTACCTTATCTTTCAGCTTCTCCATCCAGCTTCTCACTGAAAAATAAGACAAAAAAGCTGTAATCATGTTACTTATGTTATATTAATCAGTAACGAATGATAACGATAGTAGTAAAATAGACGCTAATTAATGTGACAAGCTGATAACACTTTCCATTAGATTTCCTCTTCTCATTCATGAAAAAGAGCAAATGTGGCAAATCAACCCAAGAAACTCTCCAAGCAAGCTGGCAGGCAAGAAGCTTGCTGTTGCCATGCAGTTCACATCTTCAGAGCGATTTAAAAAGCAGGATGAAAAACAGTATTTTGGGTTGTGGGTTTTTAACCAGCACTTCTTATCTACGCACTGGGATGTCTGACAAGAAAAAAAACTTTACAGCGTGGCGATCCCCTTCTGCTGGCCACCTCCACAGAGAAATTCTTCCCTCTATTTGGCATAGCCCGTAACAATGCCTAAAAAAAGGGATTATTCCCTGTCTTGTATTTCCCTGCTTTTCTGGAAGCAGCCACTGCCTGCTCTGGGAAGTCACCAGAGGAACTGGGACAGCACTGGAGGTGCAAAGTTACCAAACCAAGTAAATTTACACTGCCATCACAGAGACTTTAATTTCCTAACAGTTAATATAAGTCCCATGAAACGCCTTTGAGAGGTCCAAACAAATTCCTACTCATAGGTAAAGGGCAAGAAAAGAGTTAATTGTTCGGTTGTTTCAGGGCTGTTCAGCAATGGTGTTTAAGCCCTGGTCAAGGATCCCTCTTTCTCCAGGAGGACAATGCTACAGGCACAAGGGGACTCTAGGATGTACCAATGTCCTTCAGCGGGACATTTCTCCCAGGATACGTTAGATCCCAAATGTAACGCACTGTTTATGGAGTGAGGCCCTGTTTCCAAACCTGTTTTCTTATAGAAGCTCCCTTCAAAGCTTGCATTAGCTGTATCAGAGTCTGCACATGCACATAGGTGTGAAGGCTCTGGGGAGACTTTATAGTGGCCTTCCAGTACCTAAAGGGGGCCTACAGGAAAGATGAGGAGAAACTCTTCAAGCAGGGCGTGTAGTGATAGGACGAGGGGTAATGGTTTTAAACTAGAAGGAAGCAGATTCAGACTGGACATAAGGAAGAAAATTTTTACCCTGAGGGTGGTGGAACACTGGCCCAGGTTGCCCAGAAAGGTGGTGGATGCCCCATCCCTGGAAACATTCAAGGCCAGGTTGGCCGGGGCTCTGAGCAACCTGATCTGGTTGGAGATGTCCCTGCTTCTTGCAGGGGGGTTGGGCTGGATGGGCTTGAAAGGTCCCTTCCTACCCAATCCATTCTGTGATTCTATGACTCTATATACCACTCAGGGTAACCATTCTTCTGAAATCAGAACCTTGATGTGAGTACGGAGGGTGCAGCTGTAGGGCCATCAGTAAATAACCTTTTAACGCCTCAGATACAATACAGAGAAGCACAGCAGCCAGGAAGTAATAAGATTCAGCCCAGATGTCAGCATCACTGAATTAACCTGCATGATTTTAACAAGTTTGAAGTGATACAAATATTCCCTTTTTAACTATTAGTAACATAATATTTTCCAAATGGAAGGATCTCAAATTACCTAGAGGTGAAAAAAATGTGAAACAGGCACAGAAACATACACACAAACTCACTTGTCTCTGATGTGCAGCTAAGAAATAAAATGAGTTATCTGGGAGACACACTCAGACACCCACAGCACCAGAACAGGACAAGACATCTACTTCTACCAACTCTTCCCAGCATTAGTCCTGACCTGCACGGACTAAGCCTTAGTAAACTCAATTGATGAAGATGCCATCACCATCATCCTCTGCAAGTCCAAGCCTCCATGCCTTGAATTGCTGGTATTTCACTCCCAGGGGAATACCAGAGAGGAAGGAACGTGTGGTTCCCCTGGACGAGGTTCCTCAGCTGGGTTTCTAGGTGTAACACCAAAACACTGGGTGTAAACATAGACTTTCAAGGTAAGCTCCTACACCATTGCCTTGCTGACAGGCATGGGAGAGATCACAACACCCAGAAAATTCTGCTTAAAACCACAAATATTGCAAACCAAAGGAATTCATCCCAAAATTCCTGCCAAAGAGCCTTCTCATGACTCTCACATCTAACGATGCTATCATGTTTTATTCCAGGCTGCCAGGAGGAGAGGTGATGGTGACCTCCAGTCACGCAATAACAGCCACAGCTTCCAAACCACAGTGCACATTGTGAATCTTCAGACTGATGCCCTCCATGCACATCCAGACAGCTGCAGGCGTACACACGGTGCATGCAGACAGCAAAGCCACCGTGATGCTGGGCTGGCCGCAGCTCAAGCTAAGCACAAAGCGTATTTGCATGTCTTTCACAATAATTATATGGGATCGGTGATCTCATCAATAGTCGACCCATGTTCTTGCAGCTGAACAATACTGGTGCCTCTAAAGCAGCAATTAACTCTGGGGTATTTCTGACAAGTCACAGGCAGCGGCTGACCTAATAACATTCTACCACTGACTTCTAACGAACACAAATTCTGGCTTTGTTCCCCTCTGCTCCACAAAATGACTGCAGCGCGTCCGTTGGGACCCAGGGACACTACAGTACAAATCTTTATTTGCTATTTATCCAATTGCTTATTATTAAAACTGACCTTGCTTTGAGCCGTGTAGAGCACGTCAGACGCCTTTGTGAACCAGCCTAAGCCGCAGAAAAACCAACACAACATGATTCCTCCTCCGGAGTGGATGCCTCTCCAAGAGATGCAATAATGCAGCTACAACCTGGCTGGGCAAAAGCCCCTGACCTGTGCTAGAGGAAAATAATGGCCCCAAATTCAGGAGATCAAAAACTTGCCTGGCCCTTCAATGTCCTGGCAGGACGGCATGGGTGTGCGGCAGCAGTGGGTCCAGCTTTTCTCCCAGGCAGGAGCAGGGAGCACGGAGCAGCCGCAGCCACGCTCCTGGACCCCCAGCTCTGCAGCCAGTCAGGCTAGGGCCATGACAAGTCAAGGAGCACGGGATTACCGTGAATTACAAACACTTATAATGTCAGTAAGGGATAAAACTGTTTCAAGACTTTTGAGGAGACAACAAGCCACTGTGCCATTAAAACCACGTGCTTACTGCTCCCATTACCCATATGTGGACACGTGGGGTGCGGGTAGGAGATACAGCACTTTTTCAAGTTAAAATTGGTATCTACACTAAACAGCTACCATCAATTAATTCTCAACTTCAGAGAGAAGTTGAGAATTATCCATAATTAATATTCTGAACTTGGTCTTGGAGGAGGAACATTGTGGATGGCACCTTCTCCTAAAAATGCAAGGGTCTCCAAAAACACTAGGTGACTTGCCCCTGAGGCAAATAATTAGTAACAAATACTCTACTCCATGTATTTTTCATCATCTCCTTTTTTTTTTTCCTTCCCTGATCACTGAATGTCCTGATCAAATGACAACGGTTTCTGGGTGTGAAATTCCTAACAAGCATCTGCCGTGCCGGCTCCTCTTCAGCAGCATTTGAAGGATGGTGGCTCGTCCAAACTCCCTGCCTCGGCTTAATTTTGATCCCCTGGTTTCACGGCGAGCCGAGTTACACCGCTGTGGAGCACTTCTGAAAATTACATACATAATCTGGCATTTCCGCAGTGATTTTCATAATGTCTGCATAGCCGCAAATTAATTTTAAATAACATATAGCTTAAGATTAAGCAGGTCAGGAGCATGGAGGAGGAGCACAGTTGTCCAGTACTGGCGTCAGAGCAGCCCAGGATGAATTCAGACAGTTACAGATGCAGCATGCTATTTTTAGTCATTTTTACCCAGCCTTCCCCTTGAAAATGTGCAGCCAGCTATTAAGAAGCAGCGGTGCCAACTCAAGAAGTCAGGCTAATTTGCAGAGGGAAGGAGCAGCCTGCGGTGCCTGCCTGGCACTTCCTTGGAGGAACCTGGTCCAAAGGGACAGTGAAAAAGCCCCATGAGCAAAAACCTTCTGGAAGTTCAGACTTTGCCAGATGCAGGCTGAAGGCTCAGGAGAGGGGCAAGAGGTGACATTTGAGGGTCTGTGGGACGTGGCACTGGCTGGCCCACCACCTCCTTTCACCACTGAACCCTTCAATGCTATAAATCCAAACAAACCCTCATGGGAGACAGTTCTTGTGTTTCCCATCCCTCTCCTTTCCACTGTGTCCTACACCTCTACATCCCCTATACATACAGATTCAGCCAGCTTACCCAAGCTGCTCATTTGTTTCTTGCAGAGAGGGTGATCAGATATAATTTACAACAGAGAACTGAAATAAGAGGTTTGGAAGCCGCCACCAAGTTCAGCTGGAAAGATTCTCTGACAATGAAGCGTTCACATGATTTACATCAGGGAAAATCCAGTATTTGTTACTTCTGACCAAAGAAAATTAAATTAATTTCGCATGACAGACCATGTTCACCACAAGTCTAAACCACAGTCTCACAGCTTCCTCCTAGGGAAAAGCCTGACCTCTTGGTCAGGGATCTTGCAGCACCCTCAGCTTACAAAGTCTCTCTACAAACCACTCACCTGAGAGGAGAGGGGATGTTAACTAAGGGCAAAGATCTGAAAAAAGCACAAAAAACATTTACTGCACAGTAACTCCCCTGGCTACTGTGCATCCCCACCACGGAAAAAAGTGGGTCCACGTGTGCAACGCGTTAACTGTGCTTTCCTTCCCTGAACCCTCATCAGGGGCCTTCATTCACAACCTCCCTTCTTGTTGCTGTTCAGAGGACTTTCCACCCTCAAATAAGTTCTTCTTTACTGGTCAGGTCTCTTGAACCCCAATTTGTTCCGGCCAGAGCCGGGCTCTGCCTTTACATCTCACTGTAATGCACCATCAAACCTCTCCCCAAAGGCTTCTCCCCGCTTCCATCAGCATCCCCCTCTGAAATCAGGAGCACAAGTCCTGTGGGCTTTATGCTTTGCCAACTTTTAGTAATCCTAATTGCCTAATTATCCACTCCAATGCGATGATAAAGCTGCTTAATAATTTTGTTCACTTCTCATTCATTCTCTCCCTTCCCAGATAAGAAAATGCAAAGACTTTACCTTCTGGTGGAGATTTTGATCAATAATTCATGCCCTCCTGCCATCAATTCTATCTCCTCCTTCCCATCTTGGATACCCTGCTGCTTTATCTTGTCACTTTAGTTCCATCTTATCACACTGTTTTAATTATATTCCCATTTTTAATCATGATCTAAAGCAATTCTGTTCTTCCAGGGCAAAACCAGCACACTATCCCTCTGCCCTGTGCATCTCACTGTATTTTCAAATCCAGCATTTATCTCTTAATTCAAAAAATTCATCTTGATACTGATCTGTACATCCAGCACCTTCTCCTTTAATAATTCACCATGACCATGAGACCAGTGGTGAAAATGTGGCACCAAGCTCCTTTACATTCCCCAAAGGGCAGAGAAAAGGACTGAAGAATGGCTTTATGGTTAATCTGGAGCTCAAGTAACCTGACTTACAGAATCGCAGAACGGTTTGGGTTGGAAGGGACCTTTTAAGCCCATCTGGTCCAACCCCCTGCAAGGAGCAGGGACATCTCCAACCAGATCAGGTTGCTCAGAGCCCTGGCCAACCTGGCCTTGAATGTTTCCAGGGATGGGGCATCCACCACCTCTTTGGGCAACCTGGGACAGTGTTCCACCACTCTCAGCGTAAAAAATTTCTTCCTTGAAATGACTTGACCATTACATCTGTAATTGCTTAAGTGCAATAGGCTGAGAGTGTTGCATGAAGATTCATTCTGAGAAATCAGAAAACACCACTCACCCTTATATGCTCAGGGCATCAAAAGCTTTTGATCTAACAGCTACTGTTAATTGCTTTCATGTCTGTCAGAAATCACATCCTATCTCAGGAACCAGAGAAGCTGTTTAAGGACAGGGCCCCCACTGGAGCAGATGACAGTCCCCACCACAAGAGATCTGGAGATGAGAGACCAAAACACCTTGGATGGAGCCAAGGAGAAAAGAGCAGCTCTTTTTGAGCACTGGCAATGCCTGCCATGTTGGGTTTGCTCTGCCTTCCTCCGGCCAGGACAAGGTCTTCGTCCCAATGGCTATGGTTGTTGTAAAGCAGGAAAAGGCCAGCATTCCAGCAAAGGAGAGCTGATTAAAGTGTAAAAACTAAAGAAAATATAAATTACTTTAAATCAGCCTATCTACCCCAAGCCATCTGCCCTGTTACATTACAGATTTCATCCCTCTCTCTTGCAGGTAAGACTTTCTTTTAAATGAGACTAGGGAGAACAATTTTGGAGAAATGCTCTGTGCTCCATCTGCTCAGCTCTGACAAGCTAACGGCACAAGGCTGCATTGGCTCCTTTTCCTTAAAAACCACAATTGCCAATTTACTTACTAACACAAATAACACAGAAAGTGGCATTTGGCTGGAAGGCAGAGTATTTTTAATTCCAGAAGAAAAGCTATACCTACTTGGTGGGAATTTTGATGAATGCATTTCCCCCCGTGCCCAACTCAAGAAGACTTGAACGGTCAGATAATGAAACAAGCATCAAACTGACAATTACCATTTAGTTTTCAGAAAAAAAAAAATTTGCTTGGGCAAATTTTGAATTAACAAAAGTCAGGGTTTTCCTTTCCTTTTTCCTCACACTTTTTAAGATGTTTTCCACTTTGATCTGCCCGCATGGAGCAGCCACTCGCTGAGGCTGGCACAGGCCCTACCCTTCTCCCTTTGAATTTCCCCATAAACTCAGTTCTTCTGCCGTGCCTTGAAAACATTTCTTGGCACAGACAAACTATTTGTTTCTCCCTAAGTGATCCCGGACAGGCGCAAGATGATAAAGCAAAGTCAAGGTAGAAAACCTCTCGTGATCCTAAGAGTAAAAGGCATCAGCAGGATGTTGCTGTGAGTTGGCTGACATAACTTGTTGTACGATTAAATATTAACTGGATCACACCGTGTTCAAAGCTGCGTGCACACAGACTTACCCGCAGCAAGAATCCACCCTGCTTTAGCTAACGGGTTTTCTTATTTGCTGAAAATGCTCGTATTCACCACCTTTCATTCACGACATAGTCACAGTGCAATGCATGAGACAAGATGGGTGATGGAGGAGGAAGCACAAATGCCGTGAAGCCAGAGGACCTGGAATGGAGCACACACAATACTACTATTGTATTGTGATTTATTGCCCACAGAAGCTCCCTGATCCCTACTCTGACTGATATTCTCTTCTATCTCTCCCTCTGTAGTCCAGCCTCCATAACATTAGTGTTACAGAACTGAGGAGAGAAAGAGAAATACCTTAAAATCTCCTATAAAGACCTAAAACGCAACAGCCACTCCACAACGTAAATGTGCCATGACTGCAAGATCTAATATCCTGAGGCTAAAAGCAAACACAGGGTGGTCTCACAGGCAATGTTGAAAACCTCCATTCAAATCTCCAACCTCTGGGTCCTCTTGGCTGAGACACAACAGACAGCAAACCCTGATTTGGGTCTCAGGGGCTTCCAAGCCTGCCAGAAGGTCTTCACGCTGCATTTCTTCTTCAGCTCCTCTCCAAGGGAAACAGCATAGATGAAGCAGGGTAGCACTTTCACAGCAGTTCTGGATTAATCTTGTTGCTCTTTGGAGATTTTTAATCTGTCTTCTGAGTCATGGGAGTCCAAACTAATACCACTCACCTGTCCTTGCAGTGGGAAATGAGGGTGCTTGCACAAGTCCATCCCAGCCCAGAGTGATTTGGGCTGGAAAGTGGGGAGCCACAGAGGGACTTCAGCTGGATGGCAGAGTAAAACATCTCTACGGCAACCTGGGACAGTGTTCCACCACCCTCAGCGTAAAAAATTTCTTCCTTGAAATGACTTGACCATTACATCTGTAATTGCTTAAGTGCAATAGGCTGAGAGTGTTGCATGAAGATTCATTCTGAGAAATCAGAAAACACCACTCACCCTTTTACAAGAAATTTACAATTTTACAAGAATTCAGAGTGCAGGGATTAGCAAAAACTCTGGAACAGATATATTAGCTCCCTGAAAAAAAGCACATGAAGGCTTTCTTTCAGAGGACATGCAGCTCTTCAACTGCTGTAGTAATATTTGGATAGCGGTACGTAAATAGACGACACACAAGAGCTGTATTAAAAAGGGTATTAAAGCTGCAAAGTCAAGACTCACGAGTAAAGAAACACTCCATTTTGTATATTCAGCAGGATATCACTTCTAATTGTCCAGCACGTTTTTTCTCAGAGGTCTCTGGTAAAAA
The DNA here is from genome assembly GCA_011801015.1 of Ardeotis arabs. Taxonomy (NCBI): domain Eukaryota; kingdom Metazoa; phylum Chordata; class Aves; order Otidiformes; family Otididae; genus Ardeotis; species Ardeotis arabs. The sequence continues at coordinate 53,174 of JAAGAY010146380.1, forward strand.
AATTATTGATGGTTTATTTTTCCCCTCTCTTCATCCACTGGAGCAGGTGAACTCCTTTAGCTAAAAATTTCTCAAAAAGTCTGGGGCAAGCAGCATCGAAAAATTTCTGCCCAAACAGTTAAAATTTGGCAAAGTTATCAAGAATATAACAGGAAATGTGACAAATTTAATGCTTGGCATGGCTGTTATTGCCAGGCATGCCACACGCATGTGCAGATTTACATGGCAATGCCTTATGGGGGAAGCATTACCCTTCCATAGTAAGCACATCTCAACCTTAATGACAGGGGTTTCTTAAAGCTTTAAGATACGTTGAGATCTTTAGTTGGCCGTTTCTTGCTGTACAGCAGCTGAGGACGCAGCCACAAAACATAAATTCTTCCTACCGTCAAGAGGATCTGTGTTGCATTTGCAATCTGCCCAAGTCATCTTGGGGATTAGAGAAAACAAAGCGCGATAAATAACGTCGCGGAGCCGCTCTGCGGCGGCTGGGGAGCTGTACCATCTGATGCCACTGACGCTGAGGGTTCGGGGATCTTTGTGCTTGCATTAAGCCAATCTTTTAGCTCTTTCTGGCACCAAGGGCCCCTGAAATGACCAGTGATTTTGCCCAAGCTACGACTGTAGGATTTGACCCCATATATTTATAGAGAAACATGAAATGGAAATCAGTCTCATGCTACCTTTTAATGCCCATTTTTCAACAAGCCTATTTTCCGCTCCATAACCCAGCAGCCTTTCCCAAAATTTGGGAAAGATAGATACATTTTTTTGCAAATTAAAACTAAATGCCCAGTCGCTGTGATGGGGGGGAATGAAAAAGCTGGAGAAGCTGCAGATGGAGAGCGCCTCACACATCCCTCTGATAAAAAGCATCTCCTTTCTGCTGCGGGACCGCAGCAAAACAACGGTCACTGTTATTTGACCAAATACCTTCCAAATCTCCAGCTGAAGCCATGTGATTTTCCCCTCTACAGAGATGGCATTTCTCCACGTGGCTGCTCAACCCTCTCATTCAATCCTCTCTAAATGCAAGCAACACAGACCATCACATCCTCCTGACAGAGCCCGCATCCTTATTTACTGCAAAGGGTCAGCAGCTAAATTGCAAAATTTCTTTCTGTACTTCAGTTTAGGTCTGATATTAATCAGGCTCCGAAAAGATTCTTGGTTTGTTTTTTTTCTTCCATAAAGAGCAAATGTAATTCTCAGAATCATTTTTCCTGGGGACACTGTATGAAGGATTTGCCTGCAGCAAGCAAGGCTGAAATAGGGTACTTTCCATTTTTTTTATTTAAGAAAGTATTTTTCTTATTTCCAGTTTTGGCCTTTATTTTGGCTGGTAAGATACAGCATTTCTCATGAAATGACATAAAGATCAATAAAGCACTAAATGGTTGGAAATGAAAATGATGGAGTTGGCCTTTAAAGAAAAAAATAGATATTGAACTGTGTTTTCAGCAAACAATTATTCTAGTAATTAAACCTCAAAGCCCTGGGCATCGATTAGATGCTAGAAATAAAATCTGATTATCTCAGAGACTCATTTTCATGCAAATACTTCGGAACATGAGCAGACTGAGCACTGTCCAGTGTTAGTCGCAAAAGAAAAATGCACTTGCTTCTGTTTGCTAACAAAAAAAGTCTGCTCCCACGTTCCTCTTGCACCAAGAGCTGAGCATCGATTCGCACTGTGATTCAATGCTCTCGTGATGAAACACCAAATGGTGACTTACAGTTCCTGACGCTGGTTCGATGGCCTTGCAATTGCCTTCTTGCATAACCACAGGCGAGCAAATTAATCTCTGTTATTCCATTTCCCATCCCTACCACGGGAATATGAAGGGTATAATACATAATATTTAGTCTGTCTTTTCTGTTTCTCTCGCGAGTCGCTTGTGTCAGAGCCTCTTCCTACATATTTTAATAGCCCCTACTGTAACATCTCCATCTGGGTGTGATGCTCTAGAAGCTAACACAGTACCTATATTAAATCACAGTTAAACGGTCTTATTCAGAAAGAAAAGCTCTTTAGGCAGCCATTATTTTAAGTATCAAAGCAACTAGGGTGCTAAGGAAAAACAAATATATTTTCCTTTCCCTACCCTCATCAGCATCCACTCAGCTTGTGCTACCTGTTCTTGAAGACAGGACATGCGGAGAAGTTTTTAAAGAATGTTCGTAGAAGAACATTGTTAAATAAAGTAAATTGTTGTAGAAGTAAATTGTCAAATAAATATAGGACCAAAGAGGGAAGAACTCTGCTGCTCAGAAAACTGCTCTGAGCACTTGTGACAGACATTGAACCTGACCCTACTCCTGCTCCAGGAAGGAACACAAAACGTGGGACAACAGACAAAACTCAGCCTTACCCTACAACTCAAATACACTATATATTAAGCCCAAAATGGTCAATACCCATCTCCACTTATAGTAAAATTCACAACTGTGAAGGCAGAAAATCTGTGAAGCAAAGCATCCTTATCCAGCCAGGGAAGAAAGGAAGAAAAATGCAACAGTTCCATTAGGCAGGTGAAGAAAGGGAATGGGTTTTCCCAAAACCTCTCCCAGCCACCTGTAACCTTCACAGTAGATCTATGGGGATGGGCCTGAGGGAAATCACAAAGAGGGGAAAGGGAATGAGCAACGAGCAAAGCAAAACAGTGGGGAGAGAACATGGAAATGGTAGGATCTTACTAGGAGTACAGTGATTTTCCAGGGTGCTTACACTTCCCAGTGATTTATTCCTACTGTCTACAAATGGCCTCCATTACTGGGAGATTTTATCCCCTAAAAACCAGAATAACTCCAGAAATTACAGCACTCTTTGGAGGGCAGGTCACTGAGAAGGTCGCAGGAGAGATGGGTACCAGGAGAGTGCTGATTAGACCCCAAGCTCCAGGAAAGCAATGGCACAAAAATACTTCATGCCAGGAACACACTGAGGTGATTTCAGAGTTTAACGGTCACCTTCCAAGCGAAGGCTTTGTCCCTCATCATATCATCTACCCAGTACTGCGGCAGCCTGAACGCCAGAGGAGCAGAGCGCCTGGGACGGGATGAAGATCCGCTCTACAAGTCACTTTTTTTCTTGACATTGTGGCATCTTGTAGCTCTTTTTTTGACTGGGGACTGCTGTCTCTGCGGGACACTATGCTCTTTGGTCTTTTGTCACAACATGGCCTTCACATGAACGTGGGCTCATCCCATGCCAGCGGTATGGTGTCAGCTCAGATGCTGTGGAGCCTCTCCTGGTCAGAAACCTCTGTCTTCTGAGTCCAGAGCTTGGACATTGTGCAAGGAAAAAGGCAGCTCCTGGGAGAGCAGAAGCCTGATTTGCTTGCAGAGTCAGAGCTTGGCAGCAGCAAGATACATTCACAAAGGGTCACCACACCAGAACTGAAATCATGTTGCGGCTCCAACAGGCCAAGGCACAAGACAGTATCGTGGGAGGATGCCGAAGGCTGGCTGAGCTTTCATAAGAGCCAACTTTAGCAGCCAATAGGCCAAAAATGCTGAAATCATTCACATCATATGACCACCTGCCCTTTAGATGCTGTCTTTGGGCAAGAGGAGTGTTGGCAGACACCGCACGCTTGAGGAACCACCCTGGGCACATCGTGGTGTGCTTGGGGAGACGCACGTCCAGCCGGCCGGTCCACCCCACCAGACTTCAGACAGCCGCTGGATGGACAGTCCCTCTGAGGACGCATGTATTCAGTGAGCCCGAGCACACATCCAGTATAGCTCATCCACTGCAACTAGAGCAGTTTTGTTTCCCAGCACCCTGACCAAACCTCAGCTCAATGACAGACGCACAGTCAGTTAGAATCACAGAATGGTTTGGGTTGGAAGGGACCTTTCAAGCCCATCCAGTCCAAGCCCCCTGGCTAGGAGAAGGGACATCTCCAACCAGATCAGGTTGCTCAGAGCCCCGTCCAACCTGGCCTTGAATGTTTCCAGGGATGGGGCATCCACCACCTCTCTGGGCAACCTGGGACAGTGTTTCACCAAACACCTCATGTTTGACTGAAAAGGCTGAAGTGGCTCTAAGCTGCAGAAGCCGCTCGAGGATTTCAGCAATGGCATGCCGGCAGAAGTGCCCTTCAGTGCTCTCCTCCAGCTCCCTCGTCTGCGCTCAGACTCCCCGGATCAGGGCAGCTGGAGCTGCCTCAGGCAGTGCAGGGCAGGGATCACTGCTTACGGCAGGCGCTGTGACAATTCTGCCTGCAGATCAGCGCCAACGCCCCGGCAGCGCTCACGCCTTGTCAGTCCTGCCGTATTTCACAGGCTGCCTTGTGCAGTCAACAAGTTTGGGTTGGGATAACTGAAAGCAGTGCCCACTCATTTACTCTACTTCAAACACATCACATGCCATCTCCTGGGCCCTAAGTGTGGTCTACAAAAGGGAGAAACTCAGAATACAGAGAGAAGTGACAAAGAAAGTTTTCCCTGCTTTGAGAGGTTGAAGGGAGGTGAATCTCTAATTCCTGATGCACCCTAACACAGAGGATCAGTCTCGTCCTCATCACTGGAAGACTGATCTGTCCCCACATGTCTCTGGCCCAGATTACTTACCAGACCCTTAACATATTTGCAAAGCACCTCCCTGCACTTCCCAACATCCTTCTCTGAGTTGCATCCACCCTCCCCAACAGGTAATGAAAAGCTACGTGAGATGTTCGTAGCAGACATGCTCAGACTGTCTCAGTGCTAGGAAGCAAAACCAGAAACTATCTTAAAAGGAAAGCAACATACACGTGGCTCACTCAGCCACAGCAAAGGCTGAAAGGGCAGTAAATCCCAGTGTGCAGCACCAGAGCTATGGAGATGACATAGTTAAACTAAATAACCATGTTGCTCCAAGGACAAAGGGACCATGGACATCTGAGACTGGAAAGTCAAAGGCTTCTCATTATCAGAGCAATAGGGCTCCTCTCATGACATTGGCCACACCTCAAAGTAGCTCTGAGATGGAGCTCGCTGGTGGAAGAGGATGGTATGGTACAGCTGCCCATCACAGAGAAGGGACACGTTCACCAGCATCTCAAGTCAATGCACTAGGACCTCTCCCTCCTACTGCTATGCATCAAAGCTTCTCAAAATCGACCTTTGCCACCTCAGGGAGAGACGCTCAAGTTGGGCCGCCCCTGTCATTGGATGGGGCAAGACAACAAGAAGAGATATAGCTAAAACGCAGGATTGGGAACTACCACATCTATCAACGCAATGGAAATCCACAATCACAGTGGGCAGGGGAACTCACAAATCTTACACGGCTTTGTTCCAAAACAGCAGTTATGGGCTTCCTGTTATACCAGGACTTTCCAGGCCTTAGACGAGATACTCTTAGAAACCCATGAAAATCTCCCATCACCATGAACGTGAGTCAAACCCAGCCTTGATCAAGCAAAATCTCTGCAATCATAGAATCACAGAACCTTAAGGTTGGAAGAGACCTCCAAGATCATCAAGTCCAACTGTCAACCTAACACCACTATGCCTACTAAACCATATGTCAGTGAAGAGGGTGTGAGGGTTATGATAACAAGGACAAACTGGGGAACTTAGTGCCAACCAAAATAGTTGCTCTGGCTGTCTCTTGCATTGTGAGAGTGATGAAGAGAAGATGGTGTCCAGAAGGGGTCTGGGCACCAGGAGCGCCGGGGAAATTACTTTATGTCTCTGAGTCTCGGTTCCCCAGACGCAGAAGAGGGTTAAGGAGATCAGCTGCCTTAGAGAAGCATCTTGCACAAGACCTGTTCTGCAAAGGACACTATTACTTGTAGAGCCCTCCCCGGAGCTGCACAATGAGGATCATTATTCAGCTCCTCTACTTCTAAAGAAGCCGGTGCCTCACAAGCATTGGAAAACGATAATGTGTTGTTTGCCATAAATGTGGTAATTATATCTAAAACTCTTCATTAACATGGAAATGACAAATAACAAATTAGAATTGAGCATCTACAATTAGGCTAAAAAGCCACGGCAATTTGTTATTCTTTGCAAGAAATCATTTTTCACATCATTTACTGTGAATGAAGTCTCATTATGTAACGATATTTAGCTCTCCCACTACTTTCCAGCTTTGCAGCTTTATTAATTGCACTCACAACAGTTCTCTAATATAAGCAAGCAGTGCTATCTATCCATCTATTGGCTGGGAATTCAAACCTGAAAGCACCGACAGGATGGGATGTATGGAGGCAGGATGGCCCAAAGCCAGTGAAGAAAGCAAGGACAAAATCTGCAAGTATCTTCAGCACAGATATAATTCTGTTCCAGTTGAGTACAGGAACCTGCATTTCATCACAAAAAGGTTCAGACTAGCACTGAGTTCTTCTGCCAGCCTCATGCAAAGTCCAATTTTACTGTCATCACAAAAAATTATCTCGATGACACTTCCCCTTCCGTTAATAGCAAAGCTTCTTAATGATAGTTGGGCCATGAGGCAATGAGTGTTCAAAGTCAGCGGGCATTTCTCAATAACAATGACTCAGACACCTGATGGCAATCAAACCAAAACGGTTTCACTGAGTCTGTACTGGCTGAGGAGAAAGAGTCTGACAGACAAACACTCTCTGAGGAGGTAGAACATGACAGTCTGATGCTGGGCTATCCAAATGAAGAAACCACAAATGTATTTGGCAGACAAAAGGTGGAGAAGGTAGCTCCCTTTGTGGCTTGCATAAGGGGAAATGACCAATCCTAAACGCTTTAACACTGCAAAGTCTCTGAAGGGAAATGCTTTGAAGGAGAGGAGGAATTTTAGTTACTGGCTAGACTGGCAACTTCAGGGTAGGTGCCGTGGTAGGACTTGGCATTTCTTGTTCTGCATGAGCTCAAATTCAACCCCCTGACAAGGAGAGCTGATTCCATGGGGCTGATGGTGTAAAACTACTGATGGGACTCAGCACTGTGCAGCAAACTGGTACAGTGCCTGGCTATCACCTGGATGCTGCAACTCCTTGTTCCTCCTCAGAGTTCATCTACGTCCTGGAGAGGTGCCCTGGCTTGAGAGAGCAAACTCCAAACCAAGGACCAGCCCCATCTCCGTGTCCCTCTGGCCTTGTACCTTCAACCTAGGTCCTCACATATTAAGTTTAATTGCTGTGGAGTGGCTACTCCAGCAGCTGCAGAGAAGCAAAACTTCCCTTTTCTCTGCAGCACCTATTAACAGCTATGGGTGAGACTTCGCAGACAAACGAATAGCCCAAAATCTTGTTGAAGTTTGCTGCCACTCACGGAACTTTGTAAAATCATCATCACCTCCCAGGCAGCTCTGTATGATGCTGCAAGTGAAAGGGTTAATTTATCCTCAGATTGTCTGTTATCTGTGACTTCAGTCTCCGTGGGCTTTGCTGCTGCCCCGAAGCGCTCACACTTGGTGCTGTGGCATTCTCCATCCCAATCTTTCCACTCAGAAATGAATGGATCTGCTGTTTCTCCAAGCAGGATTAAGATAATCTGTAACAATTTACTTACACTGAAAGGGCATTACCCTGATTGGAACTGGTCAGAGACCACTCTCTGATTAGGACAGTGATATGATGGGGCCCTAAGAAGACATTTTGGAATATGAATATCTCCGAATGAACTCCTGATTTTGCTGCCATCATCTGTTCAAATAATGAAGAAAAGGTCTGACGTGCGAGAACCTTCACAAAATTATCTGGATAAAGTTTCAGAGCTTAATCCGCTTTCAAAATACCAGCAAATGTTTATTAACCTAAATGCTGACGGTCACTCTGTGCTGCTCAGCTTCCAAAGCCCACCAAATGGGCCAGAGAGTTTCCTGTTGACTTGAGAAGTGTTGTATCACATCACAGGTGAGACATGCAACAGGGTCAGAGCTCAAAGGGAGCCTCCCTCACAGCCCACACGCAGCTGTGGGGGAGCCACTCCTCCTGAAACCTCCAGGTTCTCTTCAGGTGATGGGATCCATCACGCAGACACTTGTTTGCACCCCAAGCAAATGGGGAGATGGGAGATCTTTGTACAAACTCACTGCAGGTGACTCTTACCTCCAGTCTGGAAGGTTTGTAGGACACGGCATCACCCACAAGGTAAAAGGATGCAACAAAGGTCAAAAAAGACAAGAACAAGCAGCACGAGAAGGCACGATTAAATATCTAGAGACCTTTGCCAGGATTTTACATCTCCCATTGTGCAGACAAATCTCCATGTTACATGCTAAGAGTAATCAGCCTGGAGAAAAACAAGCACCTCGCTAGACTTCAAGCAGAGGGCAGGTTGCTTATCTTCCAACAAGTCTTGCAAAATCCTGCAAACAAGTCAGCAAGCAAGCTCTAATCAAAAAGGCAATGTTAATAGCCTTCCTTGAAAAGGAAGTTGTTATCCAACAGTGTACTTCAGAAATACACAAAGCCAAGAAAAGGTTTTGTGTTTATTTTGGCTGTTGGAAAGTATCAAGAGTCCATTGGTCAGGAGAGCGCTCTGCCTGAACGAGCTGGTTTTTGGGTTTTTTTTTTAGTTTATAACTGCCAAGATTCTGCACAGGGAATCCCCTGGGGAAAGGCTGCCTCTACAGGCCTTTCCTGTAGAGGGAAAAAAACCCTTAAAACCTCTATGGACCACCTAAGAGCTGTGACTCTTTGTAGGTACAGAAAACAGTGAAACCACAGAGTACTTCCAAAATTTAGTCCTAAACCTGGCCTTATCCTATAATGTTGTGAATTGGCTGGCAGATTTAGGCAATTACTGATCAAGCCTAGTTAGGAGTTTGATTGACAGACCAGACGAACCGTTGACTCAAACCAGTTCATCACAGCATCCTGATTTATCTGTCCCTTGACTGAGAAATGCTATTTGTCCACATTCACTTAAGCTCGAAGGGATACAGGAGCTTAACTTTCATTTTCAAAGTCCATTTCTAAGAAATAAGAAACAGATCTACCAAAGCCAAAGGAGCAACAAACCATGCATTTCCATATGAGCTGCTGGACCCGTAATCCAAGCAGCTTTGGGAGTCCGCAGGCAATTTATGCATACAAGAAAATCTCCATTCTGCTATCTGTGAGCAGCGAACAAGACCCTGCAAAAGAGAGCAAAGCAAACCTATCTGGTGTCTCGTTGAAAATGCCATTATTTTCTGTGCTACTGCACCAGCTTTTCTGCCTTGAAGACTTGAGATAAAATCCTGCCTGTTCTGCAAGCGGGGACATGAACTCAGCCCAACAGCGACAACAACTGCAGGGCAGACTGGCCGCCAAAAAAATTGTGCGGAGTCCTCAGCAAGGGAAGGGGATGACAGAGACTTTCACTGATCTCTGTGCTCAGCTGCATGTCTTTGGTCCCCAAGTTAAATTATCGGCAAGGTCACACCGCTGACTGCAGTACACAAATGTTTTATGTGGAGCTCGGTGAACCTGAAAGACACTGCACAGATAAGCACTTTGGAAGGTATCTTTATGAGCAAAATACAATAAAGGGAGGAAGAGAAGGAATTTCTTGTTAATTCCTTCTATTATTGTGACAGCTGAAGGGCCATCTGAGATGACACACTCATGTGATAAATGCTCTACAAACATGTAAAGAGAGACAGTATTTACCTGAAAGAACCTAAATTAATAAACCACCACGGAATCATCATTATTGTCCTGTCTAAGAACAGCAGGATGCAGGCACAGGATGGATACGTGATTTGCCCAAGGACACATTAAACAAAAAAAGCAGCACTGCCAGTAATCAAAGAGATGAGGAGACCAGGCTCCGCTTACAGCCAGTCTAGGTCAGACCAAAGGTCTGTCTGGCTTAGTAAGGCCAACAGCATTCACCTAGGAAAAGCTTACAAACGGGATGATCACTCAGTGATACTCCCCTCACACACCCTCCAGGCGCTCGGTGCTTTGTGGCTCAGAGATCTGTGGAGCCAGACACAGGGTTTCTGCACGGGAAAGACCGAGGTGGGTTTTTCCTCCGTGAAATTGCCCACCCAAATGGAAAAGCAAACATGCAAACTGCGGGCATCCTCAGCATCCTGTGGAAAGGCGCTCTCCCACAGTCCGCGATGCACTGAGCGAGGTCTCATATAATTTGTTATGAACCTGCCTCCTCCTGCCTGTTTCACGCGATGCTCCCCAGGTTTGGCATCAGGGGACAGCCACTCACTGTTCCCCTCCACAACACCCCTTGTGATTTTACCTGCCGTGGTCATTCCTTGGACAGAATCCCATTTATCCTCTGGTTATTCTTGTTATCTTACCCTTTTGCTTATTCTTTGGTTATCCTACTTCCACGCACCTTTTCCAGCTCTGCTGTATCCTTCTCCAGAGTGGCAGAATGGCACTCAGTATTCAGGGTCAAAATTACAGCTGTTACTTTTCTCTCTGTCCCTTTGTTCCCGCACATCCCACCAGACCACTGTTCCTAACATCATCCTCCCCTTCCTCTCAGAAGGATTTGGAGCAGAGGATTTGCTTTAATTTCTACTCTTTGCCAACAAACTCCCCAGATCACCATCCAAGCTCACTCTATTATGGTGCTAGGACTAAGAATAAAAGTAACTCTCAGCCTAAATTTCCCCCTGGAACTCGTCTGTCCCTAGGATTTTCTGCAGGATCTCCTTCAGAAATATTATCTACGCCTTCCTACTCACCCAGGCATAAATAAGTCCAATTTTCTCCCATGACTCAGCAGGGAGATTTACTCTGAGCATTAACACCCACTCACCCCGAGCTCAGAGTGACTGTGGAGAAAACCTCTGCATCAGTACCCAGGGCCTGGGACAGGGCAGGATGGGTCCAGTACTAATCACCCTATTAGTAAAGTCTGGTTCTAAGCAGTGCAGAGCAGAGGAGGGAAGGAACTCAGCCGGCAGACCGCAAGGATGGACCCCAGCACCCTCAGCAGCACCCTGGGGAGCTGCAGGCCTCTCCCGGCTCATCCCGGGGGTTGAGGACAAGGGGACTCTCCTGCACACCCACACTATGCAATATATCCAGTGTCACTGTTGGCAGGAACCTGAAGCACATTCAGAATGTGTGAAGAGTCGCACTTCAGAGCCCACACAGCAGTGACTAATCAACCCTTAATAACTAATCATTGCTGCTCTCAATTAGTGCCGTTGAAGCGTGCTTTCTCTACAGCCGATGACTTGGATTCAGGGATGCCAGCTCTGGTTTGGAGGGATGTCGTCGCAACACCTGTGCCGGTCCATGCTCATGCACTGTCCCACCAGCTGCAGTAACGGCTCCGGGAGACATGCCTGGCGACAGGATCCCCTGGAGCACCCTGGGAAGGAGCCATGCAGCTGCATCCCAAGCCTTGTGCTGCTTCTGAAGGCATCTCTGTCTGCTTGACGATGTCAGAGCCCACCTGCAGCCAAGCCACTACCTCCTCTTGCACAGAGGTGATCTAGTACGGTTTGAGTCATTAAACCTGGGCCAAACTTAACCACCGTGGCTTTTGCTCTGAGCTTGTCAGGACACAAAGTTTGATGTCAAACACGAGGGGCCAGTGACACAGCCCTGCTAAGCATGAAGCAAAATGCTACACAGTGCAGAGAAGTGTCTTCACAGACCTCACAGCAGCTCCAAGGCTGTGGGACAAGAGCCTCCACCAGAGCAGTCACCAGAATGATGCTCAGTTTTGCTAGCTGAGCTTCTGACTTTATCTGAGGGTGGTGGAGAACTGTCCCAGGCTGCCCAGAGAGCTGGTAGATGCCCCATCCCTGGAACCATCCAAGATCAGGCTGGACAGGGCTCTGAGCAACCTGATCTGGTTGGAGATGTCCGTGCTCCTTGCAGGGGAGGTGGACTGGATGGCCTTTAAAGGTCCCGTCCAACCCAAACCATTCCATGATTCCATGATTAAGATATGCACCTTCACAAAAAATGCTTCTGACTTGCCTTTGTCTAGTAGAAGTTAAATTAACTCTCTGCCTCTCCTGCTCTGTGCTGCAGTTGTACTGGACTGTGTGGCTGAACAGGATTGACTCAGCGTGGAGTCACTGCAAACTGTGACTTAAGAGGTCATCACAAAACACCTGAGCCACATAGACCAGCCACAGGCACGTTCCCAGCTGATGGGAAGCGTAAGGTGCTCTGACTGAGCTCAGCTCGTCTCGCTGCGGCCAGGCGATGGCATGTCACCTGGAGGACATGGCAGAGTGAGCTCACACGCACAAGCAGCTACCATGCTTCAACTGATGCTCCGTAACTTGACACAAGCCTGAGGCACAAGGCTGCACGAGCCTCCCAGGAAGGCTGCAATCAGGAATGAATTTGCTGGCTACAATAGAGACAGAAAAGGGTACAGAAGTATGCAGCTGCATTTTGTCTGGCAAAGAAACCCATCTCCAGATACTACATAGCTGCATGCTTACAGGCGGCAGATTTCTACTGGAGGACTAAAGCCTTGCCCACTAAACCCCAAAACATCATCTAAATCAATAGCATCTTATTCGCACTTAATAAAATCCAGCCTTCATAAACAGCACTCACAGGACCATGTTCTGGCTACAGGAGAGCACACACAACCAGAAGCATTACTTTGTCGAGGCTATTTATTTCTTTTAATACTACACTCAACTCTCTACTCTACACTCCCTGCAATCAAAAAGTGGAAAGAGACTATATTTAACCAGTTCTTACAGATACAGAAAATAACAAAACCCAAGAAGAAGATATTTTCCTGACAGAATATTTATACTGAATCCTATCTCATAATTTTCCAGAACCTGCTTATGGACAGTTGCAAGAAAAGCCAGAACTGAGTAGGGCAAAGCAACTCCTCTTACTCACAGGAAGGAATGGCTTCTGCCAGGACTGCAAGGACAGACACCAAGATCTCTCCTCAATCCCGAACCAAAACACACACCCAGGTTTGGGGACAGCTGTGTTGAAAAGAAACAACTTTCCTCTACTCTGCTCTCGTGCGACCCCACCTGCAGGACTACCTCCAGCTCTGGGACCCCCAAGATCAGAAGGACGTGGACCTGTTGGAGAGGGTCCAGAGGAGGCCACGAAGATGATCAGAGGGCTGGAGCACCTCTCCTGTGAGGACAGGCTGAGAGAGTTGGAGCTGTTCAGCCTGGGGAAGAGGAGGCTCTGGGGAGACCTTATAGCGGCCTTCCAGTACCTAAAGGGGACCTACAGGAAAGATGGGGAGAGACTCTTCAGCAGGGCCTGTTGCAATAGGACAAGAGGTAATGGTTTTAAAATAGAGGGAGGTAGATTCAGACTGGACATAAGGCAAAAGTTTTTTACCATGATGGTGGTGGAACACTGGCACAGGTTGCCCAGAGAGGTGGTGGATGCCCCATCTCTGGAAACATTCAGAGCACCAGGTTGGACAACCTGATCTGGTTGGAGATGTCCCTGCAGGGGGGGCTGGACTAGATGGGCTTTAAAGGTCCCTTCCAACCCAAACCATTCTGTGATTCTATGAGAACTAGGGCAACTCAAGGGGGGCAATCCCATGCCAGATCAACACAGTGGTAGGGGAAGCCATCAAGGGGCCTTTGAAATCCTCCACTGGCATTATACCTGTCCTCAAGCATGCAAAGAGAAACACACGCGCAGCAAAAGCACAAAAGGGCCATCACAATGCCACACGTGCCAGGGTTGGGCTCCTGACAAGGACCTCAGAGCAACACCTGAATCACCTTGGCATGGGCATCCATAAGCTGGTATGATGCATGCAACAGCACATCCAACTTATGGGGACAGTGACACCACAGAGCTCAGCCTCAGTGATTGCACTGAGCCCCTTGCTAAAAACAAGCACAAGCCTGAGCATCCACTACCGCCAAACCGGATTGTGCAAAAGCCTGAGCGAGAAAATCAGCGTGAGCGGTCAGAAGGGAACAGGGGGGATGTGGGGAAAGCAACCTAGACAAGGAATAAAACTGGAGAAACTCTTGGCCTTGCTTCACATTAATAAAGCCTCAAGCGCAGACGGCATTACCGGTACATTAAAATAAATTATAGGCTATCGGGGAGCAGCCTTGCTGAAACCCTTTATTACATCCCAGGCATGGATGAGGCTGTGATTAGAGTTACTCAAAAACAATTGAAAAAAAAAAAGGAAAGCCTCTGGTAATTCTCACCGTATCAACCCCTCTCTGTGATTAACGTTGATACCCAGCATTTTTGCAAAACAACAATTGCTGGAGGTTTGGGTAATTATTTTCTTGTCAGTCAAAATCTGAGCAATTTACTTGTTTCCCATCTGTGTTCCTAACTCACTCTCGGGCAGAGCAGGACTTGTAGATATATCAAGAGAGCATCCTTCCAGGAAGGAACCTGGATCTCCTTCGATCCTCAAGTGGTTTTAATTTGAGCAGACACCGGAGGAGAGGTAGGCTTAGCATCAGTCATTGGTGGTTCGCACTGCCCAAGCAGAGAGAACATGGATCTACATGCTCATTAGAAAGGAATATCTTACAACTATCAATTATTGCTCTCTGCTACTCATCACAATGAGCTCTTTTCCTCTATTTTTCCCTTACCAGCTCTGCAATGAAGCCAACATTTTAACCCAAAAGATCAGCCTCTGACGCAAATCCCCAGGAAGGACAGAAGCACTTCAAGGCCGACGAACCTTCGCATTCCTTTTCTCCATTTTTTTTTTTTTAAGGGCTGAAATGCGACAAAAACAGATAGATCTTTTGCACCGTGGTATAGATCATTATTAGAAAATAAATGTGATTTCTCCAACATAAGGACAAGTCTCTTTTTACGAGGCAGAGGCCACTCAGATTAGCACGTAAAGGAAAAATTATTAACTCTCACCCAGGGAAAGCTACTGCCGTGCCTGCATTCTTCAACCAAACTAAGTGATTACTAAAATCCAAAGGGAGAGAGGGCTGAAAACCATCTCCTCTGTCTAAACGGAGCCAAATTTTCTGACACGTATCAACTGATGGATGGAAGAAGAGGCAAAGCACACTGAGATGTGATACATGTGTACACCGCAATTGCAGACATGAGGAAAAAAAAGGATTACTGCAGATTAAAAAGAGAGCGAAGCCACTACAATTTGTATTACGGTTGGGCTGACAGACATGCGGACGGACAAACAGTGGCCAAGGCAGCTGACAGCCTGGAAGGACACCTGCCCCACCGCGCTGTGCAGAAACCCAGATGGTGCTTGGTGAGCAGATGCAGCCCAGCCTTCCAGCACGGAGCTCTGCGCAGGCTAACGGCCACCATCCTTCAATCCAGGTGAAAAAACAAGATAAATTACGTGAAGCAGCAAACGCCAAGCCGTGCTCCAAGGTAGACACATCCTAACTCGAAAGGCTGTAGCAAACGGATGGATAGAGCCGAACAGCTGGAGAAGGTCAAAAATGCTCAGCCAAGTGCTTGGGTTTTTCAGCTTTGCTTTCTTGGGCCAGCAAGAGCAACTGGAGCTGCAGGCAGAAAGCCTGCAAGAAGGGATCCTTCTGTGCTGGGAAAGTCTGGGACCTTGGTGCTGCTGAGGAGGATGAGGGTGAATTCGGTCAGCTACAGTCTTGCCAGGCAAATTGTTGGCGACCAGTAGCCCAGATTTCAGTTCCCTTCAGCAAAGTTTCCCTAACGCTCTTTGCACACAATCATCACCCAAGGGCTTCCCTGCCCCAAGCCGAGGAGACTCAGCCCTTTCTGCCACAGAAGCTGTTGTGCCCTCCTTGCAGGTATTTCAAGAGATTTTTGCACAGCAGTGTAGCGAGGACTATGGCATGCAGGAGTGAGAGCAGCCCTCAGGCTTCCGTTCATCTTCGCCTCCCATCATCCGTTAGAAACATGCTACGGTCAACCAGACCTCAGCTGGGACCTCTCGTGCCGACCACATCAGCCACGGTGACAAGCGTCCCCTCTCTCCTCCCACAAACCAGTGGATGATTTCTCCATGGCTTTGCACCACCTCACTTGGAGAGGCAGAAATGCTGTGGAAGGGCAGGACCTCTTAATTCCCCCCAGTAACTCCAGTTTAACACCTTTTCTGATGGGATCCCATCTTCTTTGCAGGCAGGAAGAGGGCAGGCAGAGCCAAACCCAAGCAATCACCTCTAAATCCACCCCCAGCCCCTGGAGGCCGTGCTTAAGGGCTGGGATTAAGTTGGGAATCATCAAAACACCCTCCAAACTTGTTTTACTCATCTCTATTCCCTTCTCTTGGACTTGATTTCTGCTTCGAGGACAAGAGTTGAGGTGCTTCCAGGAGGAAGGACGTGGCTCTAACCTGTTAGGAAAATCCTGATTCACAGCAGAACAGACACACTGTCAGCTTCTCCCATTTAAAACACAGAGGCCCCTTTTGCAAGGGCATGGCAGTCTTGTGCTGGATGGAAAAAGGGAAGAGGAGGGTGGGAGGTCAGGATCACAGGGCTCAGACTTGTCCAAGTTTTGCATCTCCTGGAAGGTCCCATCGTCCAAGGTCCCAGCATGAGGCATCTTCTCACCACGCTGCAGAGCACATGCAGGACTGGTCTGCAAGGCTTCTTATCTCAGCTGGCTTCAGAGCAGAAGTAGGAGCCAGCCAGGTTGAAGAAAGAAGCAATATTAAAGAGGGGAAAGAGACACAGTCCCCAGTACACCTTGGGATAAAATTTGACGACAAGAAAAAGCCGCCTGTGATGTCAACTCTTCCCTCCTGGGAGCTGCTCTGTTGTGACAGCAGCATATATCACACCCAGCTGGCAGAGAGGATCCTTACTGTTCACAGGTATTTGGATGCAAAATTTCCTTTGACAACACAAACCTCATTAAACATGAGTCTACTCCAGGATTAAGACGCAACCATGGACAATCTCTTAAAACAGTTCAAAAAGAAGTCATTCCAAACAGCGTACACATCCCTCAGGAGGAAGAGAAACTTGATTTAGGCACAGATTGATGATGGGAGCTTTATCACTGCTTGGGAGAGGGAAGAGGAGCTAGCAAGGAACATATGGAGCTGTATGAATTATTTGGATCACCCAGAAAGACAGGAAAAATAATTATCTCTATTTCTGAGACTGCTCATTTCAGCCTGCAGCCGTCTGGAACACAGACCTCGCATGGTCAAGGCTTCGTGTAACAAAACTCTCATCAGCATGTACGGCGCAAAGCTACCAAGGGCAGGAGGGCTGCAGCCACCTGCACTTCGAACATGTTGGGAAGAAAAATTTGCTGGCTCTGCTCCCCATCCTGGCTCCCACCAGCCTCTCTCACCTGGGATTTCCATGGATTCAGTCCCATCCATTAGGATGGTGACTTTTTGTGTGGTCCTCTGCACCTTTTCCAGGGAGAAATGCCAGTGCGCACATCCTTCCTCCAGCAAGAGGAAGGAAACGCCCAAGCACTAATTTAATTCCCCTCATTCCAATCCTTGCTCTGCGAAAGGCTCCCTCATGAAACCCGTGGGGTCACTTGGCCTCCCTGTGGCTTTGCTTTTCACCTGTAAAACACGGTCAGCCTTTCCAAGGTAATTAAGAAGATAAATGCATTAAAGATTAAAAGGCACTCTGATGTTCCAGTAACGCGAGCTGTAAGAGTACTTAAAATAGATCTATTTTGGGCAGCAATTAAAGAACATACTACTAACTCTGGAGTCTTAGCTTCTGCCTTCCTAATGCTGGTTATTTTTGCCCATAAAAGCATTAATCCTATCCTGTAAAAATGACATTCCAAATATTCATCATCTTCCACTACTCTGCCTCTGCCACTCCGCCTTACCGTCATTAACCGCTGGCATCCGTTAGATGATTTATGCAGCATAATTTGCGACCACAGATCTGCAATACAACCAGAGCTATTTTCTCTGTAACTAACTACTCAGAGTCGCAAATATTTTTTTATCCATTAAAAAAAAATCACATACCAAAAGTGCATTTATTACGCAAGTGCCTTGTCATTACCTAACTGAGAGATTTATACGACCTTCCCATATTCTAAGAACTACGATCCTATACACAAAAATATGTGAACCGTTGAGATGGTATGTATCTTGGAAACTACATGTTGAGAATTACATTGTCATACTTCATAACTTCTTTCTAAATTGCCATTTTACTTTTTTTAATCTGTAATTCCCATCAACAGGGATGTTCCAAAATCCACTGTGTGCAATATCTCCATAGGGAGATGGAAACCATTAATGGATGCTGGGGAACCAGACAACTCAGGTGACTTCTTACAAGCTACAGCATAATCACAGAAGAGATAGTATAACCGAAAAAAAAGGCTCCAGCTCCTCTCCCAGCTCAGGTGAAAATTAACTCTATCCTTGCCGGAACCAGGACACGCTGTCATATGGTATGGCCATTGTCATAAACATGTGGATATAAACAACACACCAATGGTCCGTCAAAGAAACGTAGACCAGGACAAAAATGGGTTTAGGGTAAACAAGAGAAGAAAAAAATGATATGTAACATGTATAAAAGCCACCATATATAGTAAATTCAGATGTAATATGGAACTGCAGATCAACGAAGAAAGAGCAAGGTGCAAAAGCATGCTAGCAAATGTACAAAAATGACTTCAAGTGGACCCTAAAGTGAGAAAGAACAAACCATCAACGTGAACATTGCATCCTTCCTGGCAAAGGACTCCAGACGTTGATGACCCACCCTAATAATCTCACCACAAACCACCAACCCTAGGACCCACAGAAGCAAGAGAAGGACAAGCATAACACCAGGATAAAGCACAGAAACTGAGATGTGTGTGTGTAACAATCCTAACTGCATTATTATTATTTCTACTCTTTTAGCAATTAGATCTGGACTAATAACGATTAGACTCTTAAAATTTCAATTATATTAGCAATAAATTATTGAGTTTATATATATGAGGTGTGCCTCCTCTTTGCCCAAAAAATAAGATTTTGAGCATAAAAAAATCTTGGGGTTTGCTCTGTTAAGATTTATGGTTCAAGTCAGTCTCTCCTCTGTTTACTGATGTCACCTCATATTAGTGGTGGCCTAGGATAAGCAACTAGTGGTTTCAGTCAACATCTTAAAAAACCAAAGTCCACCATAACAAGCTCTGCTTAGACAACTTGAGCTATATATTCAACACATCACAACCCTACACACCTCAAAATTAAAATGTCATTGTCACTCCAAAGAACTTCATATATTTTGAATGCACAAAGCAAACCACTGCGTGCCCCAAAGCAGCAAAATTAATGGCTTAGTAAATTGCCCTAGACACGCTGCTGCTACCTTACTATGGGTAGCAGGAGTTCTTCATCTTGGGACACAGATGATAGGCAAGCACTATGGCATTAACAAAGAGCTTGGGAGCCTGGGGACATTCTCGTGCTCTACCACGACGTTCCCATAACAGTTCAAGCTAAGTAGCTATGACATGGCTCGTGGTTTGTAAAATAAGGAGTCTCCCAGACACTGGGAGAACAAATACGCTTAAGAAGTGGGAGAAGAGCACAGTCACAGTAGCCACCACCAACACAGAAATAGAGGGCCTTTATCTCCATGGAGGTGTACAACAAAGACCACCATGAGGAATAACTAACGGAGGACCCAAAACCTGTTGACTAGGTTTGAACCCATCTAAACCAACTGCAGTTCTCCTTGTTACACATCAACACTTAAATCACAAAAGAGGCAGCAGGGAAAAATGATGTATTTTCCTTCAGTCCCAGCAAGCCCAAGTTTCTTGCCCCACTCATGCTCTCCGAACAGTTAGTGGTCACCTACCACAAATCAAGAAAAAAGCAGAGAAAGGTCAAAGACATCTTGCACACACTGCAGAGAGGTCCCAAAATACTGCTGTGTCCTGTGCTGGCAGCCTCTGAAGATAACGGCATTTGAACAAGACAGCAAAAGAGATCCCAAAGCATAGTCAGACCTTCCTTCTCCAGAGCTGCAGGCCATCAGAACAGTTTTTGGAGGATCAATTTCTATTTTATTAAGGCACAGATGACGTCATCATCTGCTTTTTTCTCTGGTTAGAGAATCAGCTGATGGACCATAAAACTGACAGCCTCGTTACTGGCCCTTATAAATTGCTTTTATTCAGCTGGAGTTAATGTAGGACCATCTGACTTCCCAGAACTGACATTTTTAATGACTCTGTTTCTCCAGCACTTTCTCACTGACCACTACAAAAATCCAAACTGCCTCTTGCTCTGCCAAGCTGTTTGTGGATCAAATTACTTGTTCTCTAGGGATTTGCAGTGTGTCAGCCATCAGACCAAGCCAACTCAACAATAACTGACCTGAGAATAGCTACTCCAATACTTCAAGGCTCTTCTGTGCTACAGATTTTAGCTTTAAATGTCAAAATTCTGAAGGCCAGAGGACAGATGCATCCCCAGGAGAAGGACCTATGCACAAAGTATTTTAAAAATGGAAAATGCCAACTGTAAACATTTGGTGCTTAGATGGTGCACCCTCATCGCTGGGTGCCGTTATCTTTCTTCAGGTCTTCCTTTCCTACGCCGTATCCCAGGTCAAGCAGAACAACTTCCCGTTCTAAACTATCTTTCACTCACAGAAGATGAGAAATTCTTCACAATTCACAAAGACAAACGCCGCAGGCTGAGGCAGGCGGGAGCAAGGTGCCCCTGACCCAGCTGCAGCTCCCCACTCCGGGGGCTGCGTCTGGGGACGTCCAGCAGTTACGGAGCCGTCTTAAAACTAAAGTCAAGTTAATTTTAGCTTTAGAAGAAAAGCACTTAAAGGAAAGGGATTTCAAAGAGGTAGCTTTAGATGAAAAGCGCTTAGAGGAAAAGGGTTTCAAAGAGAAATAGTCCATGCGACGTGTGCAGCAGATCTAAAGCTTTATGAGCCCTTCATGGTGAATCTCTCCAGATACTCCAGCAGAATAACGCGGGCAGCTCTTCTGGCCTCCTGCCAGGCTTGGGGGATTTCTTCTATTCATCACAATCCTCCTACTGCTGACATGAGCTCTACATTTTTTCCACCCTTCCTCTTCTCCCTAATATACCTCATAAAGAAACACATAGCTAGGACCAGGTATGGACACAGAAGTAGCCCAGCATGCACCCATGCACCCAGGGCCAGGGAAGCAGGGCAGAAATTCCCACCTGGCACAATCTGGGAAGAGGGGAAGGGCTGCAATACTGCAGCAGCATCTCAGGGAAAAGGAGCCCAGCACTGCCACGGAGGTGCAACAGCATCTCCCATTCCTCATGCAGTCCCAGCAAATGAGCCCTTCAAATACCTGGGTTCAGCTCCTCAGATTTTCAGCATAAGCTCATGCAAGTCCTTGGTTTTCTTTGTGCCTTTCAAACATAAATAATTTCCCTTCCTCTTAGGAACACTTGGGCATGAGCACATTGTAGATGAGGAAAGAAGCAATATCAAAAAGCCATTAAGGTTGTCTAGACAGAAAAAGAATAAATGGCTCTTTACAGAAGCGTTTACCTGGTGGAATAAGAGGGGTGACTCACAAGCAGAGAGATTGATCCCACCACGTCCCCTCTTTTCTCATCTACAATACCACTACACAGAAGTCCTACCTAACTCCTAAAGATTAACTCAGCTGAGCCACAGCCTCATCGGCTGCTTGCACAGACTGCAGCAGCTTCAAAATAAAAGGCAATCCAAACTTTTCGGATCTGGTGACACAAAACCCAGCCAGGCACTTCCAGAGAACACAGACATTCACGTCTGCCCACTCCTTCAGGTGCCCAGGCTTGGTGCTCTGCAGCAGACCCAACTTGACAGACTTCACAGGGGGCTCCTCCAATTTGCATGAGGGTCAATAAAACTCAAGTCAGGGAGGAAAATCCTGCATTTTGCCACGCAGTCAATTTATTCCATGTCTACAATTTTTGGAAAGATGTTCTGGAGCCGTGACTCCGGTTCATACCTGCATCGGCTATGAACAGAGATGCACCTGATGCCTTATGCAGAACAACGTCCTCCGTAGCCCCAAAGTTCATGACAACAGCTGATGACACATGGACCAGCATCTTCAGCAGACTCTAGGCACCCAGACAAACAAACCATTGCCCTGCGCCCTGCCCTGGGAACGGGATTCCCATAAGAGCCCTCGGGAACGCATGCCAGATGACATTGCATCAGCCCCCCACGCTGGGACGGTTAAATGTACCAAGATCCCTGAAGAGATATCAGTGCCATCTCTCCATGCTGCACAGCGTGATGTCTGGTGTGTGGGGACACACCTTGGAGTTTGCAAAACGCTTCCTCTCTTGAACACTTCACAAAGCCCTGACGCCCTTAGCCAGGATTGACTAATTCGGAGGCAAAGTTCTGCCAAGCCATCCTTCCCAGTACTTATGGTCCTGAACCAGGCAAATAGCTCTGGACAGATAACAGCTTAATGCTACCTTCTCACTAGTGCTAGCAGTTGTACTGAGCTCACCAAGCCAGCCCATTGCACCTCTGAGTGCAGAAAATATCCTGCTCCTCTGGCGTTTCCTCCCAAGACACCACAAAGATCCTGCACCAAGGAAACGACCAAGAGAAGAACACAAAGCTCCTGATGCAACTCCCATCATAACTCTATGTTTCTCACACACTTTTCCCCTGAGCACTGTCACGTACCTCTTTAATCTGCCCTACCAAAGCCAACCAGAAAGCCTTAAAGACTTAGAATTATTCCCCTCATGCAGCTCCTGTCCAGCCGGATGGGATAACAGGACACGTGAAACACATCTGACATGGCCACCATCCAATACGACGTTTTTCAAGCAAAAGTCAGTGGGACAGGGAGATATCAGACGTGATGCAAACTCAATCTGCCCTCAAAGAGCAACCCTCCCATGGAGTTCCTTGAAATAGGCTCTTTGATTCAATTCAGAGGAAGGTAGCAATGCTGAAGCAGGCTAGAAACAGCATTACAGGAGGAGAACCATCAGGTTAAATCAGAATTAAACATCCAGGGGAAGTGATAGTTTTTATAACACAACATATAAAAGAGTTTGGGGGTTTCTTTATTTGATGAGCTTCTCCAAACAGCTGGTTCTCTAATATCAGACACAGAGATCTTCTATATAGATGTGGTTCAGCTCCCACCAACTCACCTGAAAGGTTCCCACTGCTTTTGATGGGGCTTGGCTTGGAAACTGAGTATGTTGGGAAATGATCCCAGTGCCCTTCGCCAAGCTGGGCAAGTTCCCCTCTAAACTCTACCTTGTGCCACACCAGCTTTGACTTGCATCAGATGGACATCACACATATAAACACTGATAAGCTATTCCTAGATGGAATAAACTAGTCCAGTCATCAAACATGGGGCCTAATGTATAGTGGGAATAAACTGTATAAATCTTTATGGAGGCTTTGCTGGTTTGTCTTAACGCTGCCAGGATAGGGTCCCATGCCTGGACCATACACCCCTTAAAAATGCCAGAAAAGTGGCACTTGCAAAAATGCTGCTGAAGTAGCAAATGGGCTGATGAGCAACTACACAACTGCCCTACTCCCTTTGTCCTCACAGGACGTATATCCCTGCACCAACCCATCTCAGGCAAAGGGAACTGAAATTTCCCCAGGAATCTCACCTGAGAATTTATTTATTTGTCCACCCTTAGACCAAGACAACACTAAGCTCTGGGAATGAAGGAGCAGGTCTGGAGTATTCAGAGCAGCTCTCCTCAGAATGAAAACTCAAGTCATGCTGCCTGGGATCCGTCCCAGTTCAACCAGTTGTTACTGGTGAATGAGGTTTCCTCAGAAATGAACTTGCTCTGTGTTTAGCTTGAGAGCCAATCTGTGAGACTTCCCAGCATGGGGGATTGTCCCATGCAAAGTAAAGAGCAAGAGACACATCCTCTGCAAGGGTAAAGGAAGAAGGGCCTTTTTCTCTTACCCAGACCCTGGTTCTGCTGCTCCCACTCGATGGTGTCAGGAACCTGGTAGGACACTCCAGCCAGCTGGGCCACAGGGTTTTCCAGACCAGCTATGGGGTCCTGGGAGGTATCATCTGGAAGTGTGAAACCTGGCAGCTCCGTGTCACCCTCCATGCTTTCATCCATCGAATCTATGTCTTTGTCCTCCTCATCCTCCTCTTCCTCTTCTTCTTCCTCCTCCTCCTCTTCATCCTCTTCCTCACCCTCTGGCCAGGGAGACAAAAAAGCAACATCAGGAAAGACCCCACAAGACAGAAAGTTCACACATCTCTGTAGGTGAGCACCAAGACAGCCAGCTGACACCACCTCTCCAAAGGCAGACCAGCTGGATGAACCCGTGCCTGTTTTCTAACAGCAACGACACCCACAGCAGTTGATTTGAAAGAGCTCCCCACCGTTTGAAGTTGCTAAGTAACAACTAGAGGTTGCCTTAGGCTGTCAAAACACATTAGTGGGAAATATTGTTATTTTGCTTCCCAAGAGCAGAGTACAAACAAGCACGTGCATGTGTACAAACACCTGGGTATATATAACAACTGTGCTCTCTGCTCAACTAATTTCAGCTCAAGTGAGAACTATTTCCCTGATTTCCAATCTCAGAGGCAGCAGTAGGTTGTCTCTATTTTTAACTTTCATTAGGCCTTTCACAGCTCTGGAGAGCATGCTGCTTTCCAGCCCAATTAGACTGATACGGCTCCTCCTCCATAAAAAGCATCTCGCTTTGATGTGTGCTGGCAGATCGGCCAGCAGTGACGGCAGCGATCCTCACCAGGTCTACACCGCCACTCCTGTCACAACGGATTGACACCAGACAAAGGTATGACCGAGGAAGACTTAACTCAGTATTGGGAAGAAGGCAGCGCAGCCAACACCTCACGTGAGAGCAAATAAATGTGACGCTGAGGAAATCCCTATTAATTCCTCACTAAAGCAAATACTCAATTGATTCCAAAGCTGACTGTACTGTTCACATATGGAGAGATCAATATTTAAGCCATATTTCATTGCTAGAATCTTAAATGGCAACACAAGAACAACCATACTGGATCAAACAAAAGGTCCTTTCCGTCCACATCCTATTTCTGACCACAACTAGCCGATGCTGGAGAAAGACTAGAGCACGGCACACACAGAGCCCGTCTTCCCAAAGTCTTTCTTCCCAGCTTTTAGTTATCAAAGACTCAAGGACTACATCTGAGCTGCATCCGAGCTACTTAATAGCTACTAATGGAGCTACCCACCATGAAAAGATAGTATGTGGAATAACGACAGGTTTTGAATTTCTGATGGTGAGTTTTTCGAAGCTGAAAAACTAAAATATCATATTTATGCATTTATCTAATTTACACGAGGCTCTGCTCAGCCCTGTAGAAAAACTTCGTCCTGATGCACTAGGAGAGCCCACCACCCTGCATCTGAGCAGCTGGTTTAACTAGAGGTCTAAGACCATGTTAAAAACTAATGATCCAGCAAAATCAGTATTTGTTATCTAGATATCCCTTTATTTCCATTGGAGTGGCAGCTCCTGTAGTTACAGACGCTGCAATAAGACGGAGCAGCTGAGGTAGGACATCTGAGGGGCTGCACATACCGTACCTGCCGTAAGTAAAGCAGGTGATGCTTCGGTTTTCTCCTTTCTGCTGTGGGATGCGATGGCACTCCAGCACGGCTGTTCCACAAAACAGCTGAGAAACAAACTGGGGAACTTTGGGGAAGCTATTTAGTTGGTGGCTATCTGACTTGAGTTAATTGCGGGGAGCTGGCCTCTTTCCCTTGCCCTCTACTTCACAGACTGGAACACCTAGAGAAATCAGTGCACATCATAAAACCACAGCGTTTACTGCGCTGTCACACGGCATCTCCTTTCCTTTTAATTCAAGGCTTTGCTTTAACACACTGCATGTCTTTTCCAGCTCACCAGACGAGACAAATCCCGCTCGCCACCTTTCCATTCCAGCCCTGCATTCAACACAAATGAGCCGCTGTTTGAATTTAGCCACAGCATCCTGTGTGGCTTTCAGCACCTGGAAAGGAATGATTGCTCCTGCAATTACACCACACAGAGCACCTAATGGAGCTTACAGGGACGTAGGTAGCCCCTTAAACTCCCATTACATTTTATAGGTGGTTTCTGTCTTATAATGAGCCCATCATTTCAAATCAACACAAGAATTTTCTCCATCAAACTGTGTGTTTCCATACAAAACACACGGCTTCTGTAAACCTGAGAATGGCACCCGGAGAGCGCTCGCAGGAGACCCACAAAGACAAGTTAATGTAGGGCTTTTGCCTCTGCTGAGAGCAACGCAGCTACAGACATCTCCAAATTTTAATAGTAAAGGCACTAAACAGCTAGCGCACCAGAGGGGAGGAACACAAACAGAGGTTTTCCCCAGATGGACTTCAGCCAAGAAAAAAACAGGGATCTGATACTTATCTCTGAAAAACTAGTTTGGGACAAGGTTTTTAGAAGCTTCTTGCGATTTTAGCAAGCCAAATCAGAGACACCTGCCAGGATCCAGTCCTGAAGCAGCAGATAGCCATCCCTGTACCTCCAATGCCTAGCAGGCAGCCAGGCTGAACACCTCAACTGAAAATGCCAAGACAACTTATCACATCTGATCGTCACCGAGCTGCATCCATCACTGCACAGCCACGGCACACAGATGTGAATAACTCAGCCTTTGTAGCGCAGCCGCTGCAAGGGGAAAAGAAAGGGCTCTTGGCCTTTTTCCCTCCTCCTCTCCAGCTCATTCCGACTCCTGAAAACAGCTTTTTAAGCCCCCATCCCAAAATGCCAACAGTTTGCCTTGCTGCAAGGTGCAGAGCACCACTCGGTGGTCACAGGGAGGAAACTACGCTTCCAAAAAAATCCCTGAACT
>JAAGAY010146380.1:79871-97289 GCA_011801015.1 Ardeotis arabs
GATCAGGTTGCTCAGAGCCCCGGCCAACCTGGCCTGGAATGTTTCCAGGGATGGGGCATCCACCACCTCTCTGGGCAACCTGGGCCAGTGTTCCACCACCCTCAGTGTAAAAAATTTTTTTGTTATATCTAATCTAAATCTATGTCTCTCTATTTTGAAACCGTTACCCCTGATCCTATCACAACAGGCCCTGCTGAAGAGCTTCTCCCCATCTTTCCTGTAGTCCCCTTTAGGCACTGGAAGGCCGCTCTAAGGTCTCCCCGGAGCCTCCTCTTCTCCAGGCTGAACAGCCCCAACTCTCTCAGCCTGTGCTCACAGGAGAGAAAGTGAGCATCACACAGCTGAACCTCAGGCTGGAAGTCTGTGCTTCACATGAGAGCCTTTTACAAAAATCACATTTTTCCTCCTACATGGGCACTTTTTGGCCTTTCAGAGGCTTCAGTGGCAGCTTGAAAGAAAAGAAACAAACTGAAAGCAGCAAGGACTGAAAGTGCAAAGCCTGGCAGATTCAGAATTTTCATGTGCACTTGGAGGCCATTGTGAAATATTTTTTGTATCACACTTGTGCATACTCCTCAGTGTTGGCTAAGGTTCCTCATACAATGAAACGCTAGTGTCTCATGGTCAAGGCACTAGTCTCCAACAAAAAAAAAAAAGGCAAGTATAAAGTTTTATTGGTCACAGATGTGAATCTATCCAAATCAGGCATTCACCTAGACCCAGATGCATGAGCACTTCTGAACACCTGACAGCAGTCACATGAGCCCCTTGCTCACTGAGGCAGGCAGGTACACAGCACTTATAGCAGCTTCTGCTGTGAGCCATCCTTGCTCTATAGATCTTCATATGCCACATATAAGCTGATTTTATTATCTTGTTTTCATGCACCGAGTCCTGGCTCTTGCTCATGATGTGCCAGGTGAACCTATCAAGGAGGGATGGGTGACACCAGGAGACTCCAGCACTGAAACACTTACAGTCCAAGCAGACGTTCATATTTTCCACGGCAGTTAGAGCAGTCTAGGCCAGAGCTAAAGATTCATCTCCAAGAGCGGAAAATCCAAAATCCGCCACTCTTCGACAGACTAAATAAACGCTGCATTCTGTAAAGTAGGCTCTGCTTCATCTTCATTGAAGCAGGAAAGAAAAAAAAAAAAAAATAATTGGCATTTAACACCTCTGCTGTGACAACCGAACAACCTAAGAAAGATGCAAGCAGCAGGAATCCCCAGGAAAATGAGATTCACAGTTCACATGTCAAAGATTTCAGTTTTGAAGGACTTGACAAGCTTGTAACAGGCATTTGAATTTTCAGATTTGGAGAAGTTATAGGAGAGCACCAAGAAAACAAGTTTGAGATAAAATAACAATATTTTGGTGGAGTTTTTGGGGGTTCTCAACTTTATTAATAGTCACTAGAAATGGTAATGGTTGGGCTTTATCATGGGGCTCCAAAGTGATCCATTAGCAACATTGGCGCTATCCATAGGATGGGATTCGCTGTTTCAAGATGGCAAAAGCTTCCTATGTTTAATTCAAAAGAAGGTTTTTAACTACAAAAACATACATATCCATGATAACTTTTGTGGCTCAGCAGAGAGAAATGAGACCACCTCACACCTCCCTCATGAGGCGTTTCCCCAACCCAGCAGGAACCCACAACCAGCAGTGTCTGAGGTGGCTGCACAACAGCCCTCGCACACCAGCTACAGAGAGGGACTTCAGCCCCTCCAGACCACCCCGTGCTGCAGGGAATGGGATCGCAGGGCCACCTCTGCCTCCTGGCAACTCAAAGCACCAACAGCCCATTCTTCATAGATGGCTTCTGTCAGGCTTCATGCTTCATTATGGGCTTCTCATAGCTGCAGAAACCCACGGTCCTCCCAGGCAGGAGGAAATTCAAATCACTCGCAGCGCTGCTACACACACAGAGCAGCGGCTGTAAGCCCACACCATGGGCAAGCAGCACCAGCAAAGCACTCAGCGCAGTGCTTGGTGCAGACACTGCCATCAGGAACACGCTACAAACGGCCTGCAACGGCAACAAAGAACGAGGTTTTTTGGTACAGTGGCACGTAACAAGCTGGCGCTGAAGCCACTGTTATTATAAGCTTGGTGAAGGCAACAGAGTTACAGCAGGGCCTCTATTTTCAGCTGACGAAACCTTTGGTGAAGGAGGACGGTTTTGTCTTTAGATATTTTAATTACTGTTTGCACATGTTTTTCCTCCTCAGAAGCTTCAAGAAATAGAAAAGGCTGGATAGAGCAAGCTACAGGAGCAGTCTTGTAGTATTCTGTGCCCCTGCCATAACTCTTCTGCAGAATGAAATCAGGAATGAGGTGAAATCAGTCCCACCCTCTCTCAGGGGTACTGCACCAGGGTGAGAAAAAACACCCATTTCACAGATGGGCTGTGCATCTAAGGAGGTGATTTCTTTCCCTCCCACATGTACTGGAGCCACTCACAGGGGAAAAGACTGAAGTGTCTTGTCCACCATCTACCCCATAGCTTATCTTCTTCCATTTCACATGTGTACGGCAGCATCAGGCTTTGGTCACCCATGTGTGCATAGAGTATAGGAAATAGAGGAGTGTAAATAATGACAGGATTAAGGATGGGGTCTATGACTGCCTTCTCTTGCCAGAACAGGAGGAAGAGGCATTAAGAAGTCTCTGCCAAAAGCTTTCTTCCAGTGAGGCTCATTTTCTGCACTGCTTTTACAATCACAGCTGACTGTCAAGGCACAAAGGCCTTTTTCTAGGACAATTCTTATTAATCTGTTGCTTCCACGTGATCAGCAATAATGGCACCATCCAACATCTCCAAAACACTGCCAAAAACAATCACTTGTGACAGTCTGGAAGGAGACCGCCAGTAGGAACATAGAGGGGCCCTCATCACATGCAGACAGCTGTACCGTGGTGGGTTGAGATAGCCAAGCAAGCAGTGGGCACGAAAGCTATGCACAATCATCAGGGTAAAGCCTCCGTTACTGATGAGTTCAGCTAAGCCCTGCCACGTCCACTGCAAAGCTCTCTGGGGTAGTTGCAGACTGTGTTGCAGGAACATAGCCTTAAATGCTTTGCTCTGGGAGGGGGAGCCAAATCAAACAGGGCCTCTTATGGGAGGTATCAGCATCTGGCCTGCCTATCACAGAGCTATTGGAAAGAACACATCCCTTGGGTGGGATCCTACCACACAAAGCAAGATATCCTAACCCATATCAGTTTCAAGAGAAGAGAAATTACATGTCCAATGCTTTTCTGCAACAGAGGAAAATCCTTGCCCCATCTGGGAGAGGGAGCATACCCCCAGCAGCAGAGCTGCACTGATGTTTGAGCTGCAGAAAGTCCTCAGCCCCTGCTTGCCAAAGCCCAAGCGCTGCAGAAGCCGCTTCCCAGAGGAATGCTCTTTGACATTGCAAAGACAGGACAAGGAGAGATTTAGATTCTGATCCTAACCTACTTCCCCCATCTCCAAGTCTGAGGGGATTCATGTTTGCTTTTTCAGTGTGGCTCATCGCTTGTCACGGGGGATCTGAAGCACTGAAGAGCTTTTGGAAGAGAAAAAACCCAAAAAACCAACCCAACAACAAAAGATATTCTAGCAGGGACCATGGGTCTGCTTCTGTATTAAGATCAGAAACAATCATTCTTAAGAACTGTATTTCCAGCAGCATTCACCTCAAAATTGCTTTCACACTGAGTCAGGCTAGAGAGTCAGTTGAGCAACACCAGCCTATTTTAAAGGGAAAAAAAAAACCAGAATGCTGCAGAATACACAGTAGGGACTATAACAAGTTTGCTCCAGAAGCCCTTCTAACCCAAGGTATGCAGTTGTTGAATTAATCAGTGTAAAAATCAAAACAAGGAGGTGATTTCTCAAGTGAGGGCATTCAAATTAGTCCAGATTTAACAACCATGGCCTGTAAGTAGACAGGGCAGAACAAGATTGATGAAGGCAGATAGAAGAATGCTTTCACATGGAAAACAGCTGTGGACATGGTACTTTTTTTCCAATCACAAAAAAAGTATGCTCCAGCAGAGATGTTAATCCCATTTTTTCCTCACAAAAAGCTGCCTGATGGTGCCCCTTCAGAAGTATCCAATTCAACCACACTGCCAAGAGTCAACAACCAACGGCCCAAGAGTCAACATTTAAGTTTCATTGTCTAGACAAACCAGCATCCCACCAGCACAGGGCAGGAAGCAGAAACAAAAGAGCTAAACTGGTCTGCAGGGTGGTTTGCCCTGGTCCTGATGCCTGAAACTCCCCGGAGAAGCCCCGTGAGCAATGCTACCCCCGACACGGACCCCAGGCCCTCAGCAGCTCCAGAAAAACACGCTCCTGGCAGAGCCTTCAGAATAAACTGCTGCACACCTGCTTATCTGAATCCACCTCCCTAGAGCTGCCAGGGTGAACTGCTTAATCCCCAGATTAAAATAAACAAAAAACTCATTAAAAACTTTCACCCACACCATCCAATTAGCTTTCAATAGCAAGCATAGCCAGTTTGTTGATTTTATTTAAGCTTGAAGACAAGCATGGGAAAGCTGCAACATTAAAGTGATATTTAAGTAAACTCTATTTTTTTTTGACAAATGAGAAGTCATTTCCCTCCCCAAAATACCTGTGCAGCTCACCTCCACCCAGAGAGCAGCTGGGCAGGCACACCCCAGACATCTGGGAAAGACAATGCAATGGCCCTTTAAACCATTCCCAGAGATTCTTGCAGGAGCTGCAGTTGGAGACTGTAAAGCAGAGGAGATGTTCTGCCTCCCTTCACAGGGAAGCACCAGCAAGGCTGAGCTCAGAAACTGGCTGTACACAGCAAGAGTTTCCTCACTTGTCTTCTCAGCAAGACTTTAATTAGCCAAACACCCTCTTAGCTGTTCACCTGCAAGCTCCCAGCTCATTAAGGGCTTGATCACCCTCCACAGCCCTTCTCTCAACAATTCTCAGACGGATTTCACGAAGCAAAACAAATCACCACCAGATTTAGCAGCAGAGAGGTTGGCTTTGGTCAAACACTTTCAGGAAAAGAAAGAAAAAAGGCTTGGTTTTGATGCAAAAATCTGTCACTTTTTTTTTCCCCTCTCTTTTTACAGTTTTCTGCTACAAAGGAGCAGAATCAGGTACAAACTACCATCTACTGTGAAGAACATGGAGGTCAACCTGCACCAGTGGGACAGCAGTTCCCACTGCAGTGCCACAATAAGCTGGAAGCAAGCATACCAGGAACATCTAATAATTCAGTTTGCATGTGCTTTGTTTTAAATCTTTTCCTGATATCCAAAGAGGATATTATAGTATCCTCTATAATGGTGAGGAATTATAGTATCAGGCTAGTTAACCATGCTGGGCTAAGTGCCTGTCTTATTTACACCTCATTTAAATTTTCAGTGGGGTTGCAGAGATTTAATGAGGCAGGTCCCAATCCATACAGTTAGGGTCCAAGCAGCAATCCCACTCAGTCTTGATTTCCAGCAAAAATACTCTTCACATCCGAAAAGAAAAAAGGCAGCTCCTTCTGGTACTGTGATACAGCCCAGAAGAAAAACATAAGGAGAATTTGAAGGGTCTTTTATAAAATTATGTAAATGGACACAAGTTCTGAAGCATTTTCTGAAAAAAGGCAACCACTGCCTTCACTTCTGGAGTATGATACACACCTTAAGTGACAGCATACAAGAACAAGATGCAGGGGAAATAGGTTAAGAATGGAGAAGAGGATTAGGAGAGCTCTTCTCACAGAAGTTAGGTAAGCAACAGTTTCCTTGGAAGGGTAAGCTAGAGTACATAGGTCAGCAAAGAACAATAGGAACTGTTTAAACCCAAATACAAGCAGGTATTTAAAATATTGCAAATATGTTAGGTCAGAAAGTCTAAAGCTTCATACTGGCACTGTTCTACAGCCACCTTTATTGTAGCAGCTCAAGGAAACGCAGCGAAGCCCACAGTCAAGGGTCAGAGTTGGGGTACCCCATGACTGCAGGACACTGGATTTGCTGATCCAAGGACAGTGCCAACCATGGCACAGCATCACGGACAAATGCTGCACAAGTGGGGACACACCAGCTAACCAGGCAGCATACTGCAAACAGCATTGTGCTGTCCAGGCAGCAGACATCTGACATTGCCTTCCCCACCCTGGATTGCTCCTCCACCCCAGTGACCACGATTCTGCCAGCTGCATGTTGAGAGACAGCCTGATTAATCAGGAACACTTCACATTTAACAGCTACATAGAATGGCTTGGGTTGGAAAGGACTCTCAAGGGTCATCTAGTCCAACCACCCTGCAAGCAGCAGGGACATCTCCAACCAGATCAGGTTGCTCAGAGCCCCGGCCAACCTGGCCTGGAATGTTTCCAGGGATGGGGCATCCACCACCTCTCTGGGCAACCTGGGCCAGTGTTCCACCACCCTCATTGTGAATTTTTTTTCCTAATGTCTAATCTGAATCTATGTTGTACTCTAGCCCTGCTCAGGACCAGGCTATGCAGTCTCTCTCTAACTTCCCCCACCCTCAAAGGGAATAGGGAAGAACTGGTAAAGAAAAGGCAGCAAAACTCATGGGTTGAGATGGGGGGGGAACCAAACAGGTACTGGAAGGCCTCTATAAGATCTCCCCAGAGCCTCCTCTTCTCCAGGCTGAACAGCCCCAACTCTCTCAGCCTGTCCTTACAGGAGAGGTGCTCCAGCCCTCTGATCACCTTTGTGGCCTCCTCTGGGCTCACTCCAGAGTCCAGAGTTGATGTTTCTGATTTGCCTCTTTTGTAAAAATTCCACTCCCCAAAAAATCCTGAACTGCTCTGCACCAGTGTGTAAGCCCTAAGGCTGGATCCTGTTCAGTTGTCTAGGCTTGCTTAAAGCTGTTGTTGCTGAGAGTGAGCTGCTTACACAGTTTAACTGCTGGATGTGGAGGGTGCTTGGGGCTTCATACAACAGCTGGAGCATCTCCTGCTTTTATAGTGTCAGGAACAGCCACTAGCTCTGTGAAAATGGGCAACTTAAACTCAGCTGCACTAGAGAAGGACAGGATCTTAACTATGCCCCATCCCTGGAAACATTCAAGGCTGGGTTGGATGGGGCTCTGAGCAACCTGATCTGGTTGGAGATGTCCCTGCTCCTTGTGGGGGGTTGGACTGGATGGCCTTTAAAGTCCCTTCCAACCCAAACCATTCCATGACTCTATTCTATGAAATAATATCCTTTCTAGTTATCTTCAAAAACCCTGGACATGTGCCCTACACAGAGGTTAATCATAGAATGGTTAGGAGCAGGGACATCTCCCACCAGATCAGGTTGCTCAGAGCCCCATCCAACCCAGCCTTGAATGTTTCCAGGGATGGGGCATCCACCATCTCTCTGGGCAACCTTAGCATGGTTTGAATGCCAAGACATCTTCCCGTTCTCTATCCCATGTGCCTTGCTCCACAATCACTATCTCCAGCCATTTCAGCCAAATTTTTGCTCTCCTGGCAGGGCAGTAGCACACAAGAAAAACCAAACCTTGAATCTGCATTGACAGATACAAACCCACCCTCACCAACAGCCACAGGCAACACTGCTGCAAGCCCTTCACACACAACTGGCTTGTGACCCAAGCTGTGACGGGTGAGGCATCACTCTTGGCAGCAGGCTAGTTCTGTACCAACTGCTGGTTTGGGATTAGCACGCAAGGATGACACAACCTTCAAGGTCCTTATAGGAAGTGCACTCATGTACCTTCTGCTCAGCCTCACTGCATCCCTGGATGACATCCCACATGGAAGAGTGACAGGAGCTGCTTAAGGAACAGCCAAGAGGGGCCAGCTGTTTGCTCTGTCCATGAGGTTTTTTCCACTAAAAACCAGAGATCTTGCAGAAGAGGGAATGTGGCAGGCTACCAGCCACTTTGGAAAGCTATACCTGCCAAATGCTGCCACGCTTCAGGAGCGCAGCCACCTCTGTCCATACCTACCATGGCAGAAGAACTCCCATCCAAAAGGGATATGGTTTCTTTTTAAAGAGCAGCCACTTTTCAAAATGTGTTGGGAGGCTTGCACAGTGGTCCTGAGGAGTCAAACTGAAGTAGATTGTGTCTTTGGACTCTAGATGCCCTACAGAGAAAGCTGCAGCATTTAGCTTGCTAGAGAGAGTCAAATTCTGGGCACAGGAACAAAATACACAGTTACATCTCCCAGACTAGTAAGCTTCATCCTCTGCTGTGTCCTGTCCCCGTATCCTATAATCCCTTTATAGGATTTTTCTGGCTAGGAAGGGCAAGTAGAATCAGTCTCACCACAGAGTCAAGGTAAGAGGATATTTGTTACCCTGCTGATCTCTCCAGAGCCCACTAGAGAGGGGGATAAGCTCAGCTAGAGATATTCAAAGCACCTCATGTTTGTCTGTGCAATTTGCTTTTTAACAGTTTTGCATCCAAGCCAGGTAGGTGAATATACTGATGCAATTAACTGCAGGCAGTTTGGCACAGATGGTCCCCAAGAAACAGAGCTAGCTGAACAGCAGGGGTTTGTATTTAATGATGAGCCCTCAGCAAGGCAAATCAGCAAGAACCCATTGAAGGCAGCAGAGACCAGCAGAGCTCACTCAGCTCCTTGCACTTCTTCCACCAGTGAGCAAGGCACAGCCTCCCCACAAAGGGCCAAGATCCCCAATTAGGGACCCAAGCACATGCCTGCAGCAGCAGCAATGTCTGACCTTGCATCCCCCAAGAGCCTGAGCACCCTGGGCTGGAGCTCAGTGTAGCTTTATAGGAGAGCACTCCCAAATATCTCGTACCTGGTACCATCCAGGTATCCTGAGATTAAGCGCTAGGAACTGTAATCCTGGAGGAACAGAAACCAAGCTGCTTCCACCAGGAGGATGTGGTACCCCCTCATTGCCATGACACTGAGAAGATATTAGAAAGCAGAGTTGCAGCTCAAAAGATTCCTTTGTGCCTAATTGGGGCAGTAGCATCCACAGGCAGAAAGCCTATCCCCTGGTGGCATTCAACCCATTTTTACAAGATGGGGATTGGTGATCCCTAACACCAGTGGAAATTCCAGCTCACTGCACCAAGGTCTAGGTTGATCAGAAGAGATTTAGACCACAGAAGATGTGCCAGTTGTCAAAGCCACACAGCACACCAGATAGCACCACATCCCTTGGATGTGGCCCTACCCCAGAGCCAAGAAACCTTCTGGTTGAGTCATCATCTTATTTAGGAAACCTGGGCCCAGCTACAGCCCACATTTGCCCTTAGAGGAGCTTAAGGCATAGTCAAGAGCCAAGCAAACTGGCCTGTGGTTGCATAAGGATGCTCAGTAGGAACCCAAGAAAGTTGCAGCAGTCTTATGTCAGAGCAGAAAAATTTTTTTAAATGCCTATGCAGAAAGTCTCATCAAATAGGGAAAGACCAATGCTCAGCTGAAACAGAAATCCCTCTTATCTTCCTGTGCACAAACCCAGTCTTCTAAAGGAGATCCCAGAGGGCTCAGAAACAGTTTAGCCTCCTGAATAATACTGCTCTTGCTAAGCAGGGACCTTATTTCCCAGCCCAAAAGATAAGGTTTTCCCCCTACACATGCCCTTCTTCCATCATCAGCACCACATTCTGCATGGCCAGATGCATCCGAGATTCATCCTGGCAAGGGCTGAGGGCTGTAGCTGGAGGCTGAGAGCTGACAGCAGGCTTCAGAGCAAGAGCCAGCCCAACAGAGCTGCAGCACCTCACGCATGCAGCGGGGAGGGCTCCCAGCTTCTGCTGCCCTCCAAACCTTCCAGGGGTGAGAGTTATCACTTCATGCGGAGAAAAAGATGCTGATTAGCTGTTGTCTATGGCACCCCACCTCTAATCAAAAGAAAAATACCATCTGGCATGGCACACCTGGAGAGCTGCCAAGCTTTGCAGTAAAATAGGAAGACAAGAGAAGGTCAAGATAAAAGAAGGGGAGCAAAACAGGCAGGAAGATTAATCCTTTCCAGGTGGTGTCAGTCCAGACACTGGAGTACAAAACTGGATGGATGAGCAAGCAGAGAAAAGCTTAAGCAGGAGCAAGAGCAGGAAGCAGAAGTGAAACAATTCTCTGCAGGAAAATCACAGATGAGCTGAAGAGATATCAGATCGAAGCTGCAGACCAACTCCAGAGCAGGATCCACTTCATCTGAACCTCTCTTGATGGGTGTTTGCCCAGGCAAAGTTTGCATCACTGGGTTTCAACCATCTGAACACAGCCAAGGAGCAGAGACTCCAAGACTGGAAGCAGGTAAAAGCAGTTTAAGAGAAGGGAGCCCCGCAGGCAAGGCAAGGCAAGGCTGGGGGAGCCAGTGGTGGGAGAACAGCTTAGCAAGTAGCACCAACTTGGAAGACCATCTCAGATGCAACCTTTGCCTCTCCCAGCAATATCACATAGAAAAGGTAAATAGGGCACCACTTGTCCTGGTGCCCAGACTCCACTGCAACAGCAACACCACTGCTGCTCCCTCTGCAAGGGAAAACCCCATCCCTCCCCACCACAGCTGCTCACATTTCAAGCATCCTCCATGACACTGTCCACTGCTTGCTTCCTGTACCTCCTGGAAGGGGACAGGTTGGTCAACAACTTTATTAGCAACAATAACACATGCACATAGCTGCGTGCCAAATAAACAGATTGAGGACACAGTGTCAAGGCAAGCATCCTACTCCACATGAAACTGCCTGCCTCTTAGCCTTGGGATCAGTGGTACCTTCTGACTCCAGGCGGTCCAGCCCGTAGGTCACAGCTGTACTGATCCTCCTCACAGATGGAAGGGCTGTCCTCCTGACAGAGGATGCCATTGATGCTGGAGTTACCAGGACCACAGTTCTGCTGGATGGCTCCTCTGTCTGTCCAGACTGGGTAGCAGACAAAGCACCAGGAGCTGGCACAGCCTTCTCACTGGTGACCAGGACCACATCCGAGAGATCTACAGAAGACAGGAAGCAGCAACAGTTTGGCACAATATTAAAAACCCCACCATTTAAGAACCAACTCCTAAATGAAAACTTAACTCAGAGGGGAAGAAGTTAAACTTTTGCCTCTTTCAAGATGTGAAAGTGACTGTGCTGTAATGAAAGCTCCTCCTCTGGGACAGCCACCACAGGAGGATCCCCTTAATGAGATCTCAGCTAGGTTTCACTTCCATTGCTTTGAGGACTGCTAGTCACCACCCCATAGGAAGATCAGAGGACCAAGGCACTGGTAGAGATCTGAACTGAGTGACAGATCTAATTGCTTATTGCAAAGAAAAATTAGCTGAATTTATAATTAAATCCCAGAAGCAAATTAATTAGTGGAAGCTGCTAGAAGAGCCTTCTCTGCCCTACAAAGGGACCTTATTTTAAGAGCTACAATGCAAATAGGTTTTTTCTTTTGATGCTCTGCAATCTAAGAATTACCAGAAAAGCTGCCCAGCAGCAGTTTCACTACTGTAGTACCTACTACTACAGAAATACACTCAACCTCAAAGCCAGCTCTGTGCTAAGGGAACCCTTGCTACACTCCGGTCAAGGCGGCAGCCTCCTACACGTACCTGCCAAGGTGACATCGAGCCAGTATGCAGCAGCCAGACAAACACAACCACTTAAACAATTCTGTATGCACCACATCAACCTGCTAAGAGCTCACCATTCCTGAATGGAAGTGAATTCAAACACAGGCTTCCACACCCAAGGGCTTGCCAGACTCTTGCAAGGGAGTGTCTACCACCCCACCCCACCACTCCCATGTTACCCTGAAGAAACTTTTCATCCTCTGGACTGAGCATCAGCAACCTGTGACTGCCTTTGGCTCCAGAAGTAAAGGGCTCTCCCTCCAGAAATAAAAACTGGCTTAAATGTCTAAGGCTAAAAGTCAGGTTGCTAGCAAGGATAGATGTGGGGATTTTGTTTGGGGCAATTTTTTTTTTTTTAATAATCTCTACTCTACTGTTACTTGGGGCAAAACCCATATACCAGCACGTCTCAACATGGTGTTTCTGGTAGCATGGGCAGAAAGCAGCAGCAGCCCAGGGCTACAGGCAGCCTGCAGAAGGCTAGAAAAAGAGTCACTTAGAATATGGATGCTGTGTGGTGAGACTTCAGCACCCAAGCAGTTATACTGGATTCAGATGTCCCTCTCATCTCACGTGGAAATGAACCTGTACTCCTTGAAGCAGAGCCCTACCTTCTACATCTGGAGTGTTGGCCATAGAGGAAGTATCAGTTGCCACCAGCATCTGGGTGGCACTAGGAGCAGTCGGCATCTGGGTGTCCTCCTCACCATTCTCCTGCGGAAGGCTTGCAGCTTCTTTCCCCTGGGTAGCACCAGGCGCCAGCGTCACAACTGACAGGGCAGCATCAGCCTCTTGGGCAACGGTTGTCACCTCCTGAGCAACACCTACAGCAAGAACATACGTCAGTACCAACTCACAGGACAGCAAGAGAGCAGATGTTTGAAGGAATATAACTCCACGCATTAGCACTTCCAGAGCCACAGTGCAAGCAGCAAATATCATCAGTGCAGCGCGGCACAAAGATGCAAGAACACGTGTAACAGGAATGAAAGCAGCAGACTCAGCCCTCATTTTCTTAATTGCCCCTCAGGGACACGTGGGCCCGCTGGGGAGCAATGTCAGTTGAGTACAGCACTGCAGGCCTGTGCAGTGAAATACCATTTGAAGCACATGAGGCTGCCAGAGCAGTGCTTTCACTGACCGGCTCTCACGGCTTTGTAGAAGGGTTTATTTTTGTTGCACAAATCTTATGATAGTGTTGTTTCCCCAACATCTGGGAAACAGCAGAGAGGGAACCTGCTGACAAGTCAAGTGCTTATAAATTAGTCTGGAAATTAATCAGTCAGGTTTCAGGACCAGCATGCCATTAGCTCTCCTCCTTTCACAGCAAAAGCTGGATCTTTTGGATGCAGTGAGGGGAAGTTGTCCTTTTGCCTCTGTAGCCTAAGAGGGACAATTAAAGCTGCCCAGCAATTAAAATAAAGCCCTAAACCTCAATTTGTGCACCTCAGCCTAGGAACATGCCATCACCCAACACATGACCAGATTTTTTTAGTGTTTCTTCTATATTTTAAACACTGAGTAGAGACACTGCCATCAGGCTGAAGGTGCCATCTCTGCAGGGAAGCAGAGTGCAGGGTGACACCATCAGCCCATGGCAGGCTGTCTAGGAGGAATATTCCTGCCTGCTGGAAACAGAGTTGGCACAAACACCGGAGAGTCAGAGCCTGGCCACAGCTTCACTCCAGGGTGAGGAGACAACACCAGGAGCTTCTTACAAAGGACAGCACAGAGCTCTGAACAGATCTTTTGATCTGCGCATCCTTGTTAAGTCACAGAAGACATCAGTTCCTCACAGGCTACCAGTACAGCTCCCCCGCTTCTGGATTTAGGAAGCATTTACAGCCATCCATCATCTCTGAATCTTCTCCACTAACTGCAAGTGTCTATAGCC
The DNA here is from genome assembly GCA_011801015.1 of Ardeotis arabs. Taxonomy (NCBI): domain Eukaryota; kingdom Metazoa; phylum Chordata; class Aves; order Otidiformes; family Otididae; genus Ardeotis; species Ardeotis arabs. The sequence continues at coordinate 93,331 of JAAGAY010146380.1, forward strand.
AGCAGTTGAGAGCCAAGTGATCCCAGATGCTAATTAAAACCCCCAGGAGTTACTCCCACCTTGCTTTGCAGGGCTTCAGAGTGAGCTAGTGGAAGGATCACCTTCAGGTCTTTACGCTTGCCATATCAAAGGGTCACTTGGGGCAGTGTTATCCTCCTTGAAATCAAGTGCTTAGTCAGTTGGTCAGAGGCTGGGCTCCTTCCCTAGTCACAGGACATCACACCAGAGGGCTATTCAAAACCATTACATCTCCAGTTGAGGTGAGATGCCTACAACTAAACTACAGCTGTCCCTCTCAACTACAACATGAACACCAGAACTGAAGCCCCTGCTTTGGTAGTACAGCACACATGCAGAACTTCACTAAGTCAGCAAGTTTTTTTTTCACCTAGGTCTGAATCTCTGCTGATGAGACTCCAGTTCTCTAGAGACCTCCATCCCCAAGCTCAGCTCTCCCATTTGCTACTACAGCCACCCTCACTCAGCTTGAGGAGCAGAGGAGGAAGCTCAATACAGCTGCTTCACATCACACTCAGGATGAGGTACCACCCAACAGACCGTGCCTACCTGTACACCGGGACATCGCCTATAGGAAGGGCCAAGGCCAGGCAGCACTTTATGGATGCTACTTACCTGTTTGTGTAGGGGTAACAGCCTAAAGGTCCACAGCCCTTCCTGGGAGGGAGAAGGGGTGTCCCACCTCTATTGCAAGTATCAAGATCACACCTTTCTCCACTTTAACTCCCTGAAAGGAAGGGCAGGTTCCCAAGAGCATCACTCCTAAACCCACACTTAGAAGCAAGTGTCTGTAACAGGCAAGTTTTACCTTTCCATGAGCTTTCCAGAGTAGGAGAAAGCTCAGATTGTGCATCTGTCACCTCAACATCCACCAGCTGTGATGGCTGGATGCTTTTCCCCTCCTCTGCTGTGACCACATTTACATTTTCCAGTGAGTTGAGATCAGCTGTGTCCACGTCCGTCAGGTTTGCAGTGTGGACAATACCACTGCTGCTCGTGGAAGCTGCCGGCACCTCCTCCCGTCGCACCAGTGCTGTGCAGTTGTTCTCCTCAGCAAGCTTGGGAGTTGGTGGAGGAGACACTGGGGATGGCAGCACTCTGGTTGCATCCTCTTCCTCTCCCACATCGCCTTGCAGGGTCCAGGATGGTTCTATTGCCCCCTGGTCCTCTGTCACCTCCTCACAAGACGTGCTTCCCCCTTGACTTACATCTCCCAGTTTTGTGTCATCCCAGTCAGCCGGCACAGTGTCCGTAGGGTGGATGGTGACAGTGCCAGCTGTGGCAGGTGGCTCTCCTCGCCGAAAGCCCATCCCTGCTTCCAGGTGGTGGGAGGCCTCAGTCACTGCAAAGGGATGTTTTGCAGCCACGGACGCTCGCATAGCCAGGGTCTTCAGCAGGCTCCCTGTGCGGGCTCTCAGCATTCCCACCTCAGAGGTCACACTGTGAGCCTGGGGAGTTGGGATGACAGGGTGGTCACTTGCTGTTTCCCAGCTGGGAGAGCTGGGGTGCAGCATGGTCGGGGGTGCAGCTGAGGAGTGCAAGCTGCTCTCTGCCACCTCCTCCTCCTCAGCTGTCCCAGAAAGGGGGTTTGCCAAGACACCAGCAGAGCTGTGCTCTACTTCAACACCACCCTCCATAGTGGTCTCACTAACAGGGCCACCAACAGACTCCTCCTGGACCGCAGGGCTCAGCGTGGGCACAGCTGTGGTCAGCATGGCCTTGAATGCACCATCCTCATCCAGCTCTGACATTGTGGGACCAAGCTCCACCTTGTCTACAGCAGCCACTGCCACAGCAGAGGTGTGAGCACCCAGGACCTGGCTGCCTGGGATGATGTGGCTTGGGCTTACAGGCTGTGTTTCTCCTTCTGCAGTGAGAGTTTCACTGAAGGGCATCTCAGATGGCTTTGCTGACACTCCACATGGCCCTTCAGAGACAGTCTGCTCAGAGGGGCCCAGGTTATTTTTCAAGTTCAGCATGCTTGTTCTTTCATCTTCTACCCCATTCCCTGCCCAGGGGCCACCCTGGACCTTTGTCATGTCCCTGTCCTCCAGCTGCTGAGATGCAAGGCATGGTGGACTGGAGGACAAGAGCAGGATGCTGCAGGTGACCATGCAGATGTTAAATCCTATTGATCTACTCATAGCTGAGGAGAGATGTGCCCAGAAGTCCTCAAGGCTGACAAATCCAGGGTGCAAGACCTAGAAAGGGAAAGAGGAACCAAGATTACTCATAACCACTTATTGACACAGAGCCTTAAATAACCAGGTGACAAACTAAGCATGCTAGTCTGTGGCCAGTTCTGAGTAGATCCCTCCTACACATCCCAAGCAATGGATTCCCCATCTCATTTTACTGTCCCTAACCTGTACAACCTGAAGTCTCACAACAGACAAAACCAAATCTTGATCCAAAGGCCAAGACAGACCTTGCCCCCCTGCTGGAGTGCTATGCTCTACCCAGCAGGCATTAGGCTTGCAAGCATGCGATGAGGATCAACCATTTGTCCTTTCCCAAGTCCAGGACTGAGGCATACGAGGTTTGTCAGGGCCAGATTGAAGTCTCAGGCCTGTTACAGCAAGCCCTGTTCTGTGCATAGGTGGAGAAGGAAACCAAGGAATGGCACAGAAAGCAAGACGGGTCTATAGGGCAGACCAGAGCCAAAATGGGAGGCTTTAAGGCTGCATTAGTAGCACACCCTGTTTGGGCTCCTCAGCCCCACAGAGAAAGGTTGCAGCCCAGACAGCAACAACGCTGCATTAGCACAGTGTCTATGCTGCACTGCACCATGGAGGCTCTTCCAGAAGGTTTCCCTGCGTATAATCACTGTGTGCTTCCAGAGCTTCCAAGAGTGCTGAACCAGTAGCCCACTAGCAGCAATCCAGCCAGCCAACAGCCTGCTCTTGGCAGGCTCTGCTGCCTCCGGGAACATGGCTCAGGCTCCCAGACAGACAGAGCACTTCACAGCAGTGACCTGCTCCCAGCCACCTCCCTCTGGGCAGGTGCCTCCCCATCCTAGGCTTGGAGACAACTATCCCATGCAAGGCCCCACTCATCACATGTGGGACAGTTGGTCACACAGATCTCATGCACAGAGCAAACCACCCATCTGGTAAAGTTCTCCTCCCAGTGGCACAGTCAAGCCCTACTGCAAGAAGCCTCCAGCCATCAACCAAAGCTTCACCTGCTTTGGCTAGCACATTCGCAGCTCCATGAGTGAAGTGCTCTTACCAATATCCATTATCCCCCCGCAGCTCAAAGGTGAGAAAGAAAACTGGGATTGTCAGAATCACCTCTTGGTCTTCATGGTAAGAGGCAAAGGTCACCCTTTGCGGTCTTGCTCATGGGCACTAGGGCAAGTCCCTCACCTTGCTGGACTCCTCCTTTCCTCACCCAAACAGCACACAGGTAAATATTACTTGCACTTGTACACACAGTGCAGCAGCAAGCCACCTAGCACTGCTCTGTCACACAAGGGTGCATTGCTCCTCCATGTCTTCTCATGCACCCAACATGATGCTGTGCAAGAGGTAACTGCTGCTGTGGGAAGAAGGCTCTCAGTAACACTGCATTTGTGCTGGTCCATCTAACTCAAATGCCTCCCCACATCCAGCAGCTCATGTACATTTAGAATCAGAATCACACTGGTTTGGGTTGGAAGGGACCTTTCAAGGCCATCCAGTCCAACCCCCCTGCAAGGAGCAGGGACATCTCCAACCAGATCAGGTTGCTCAGAGCCCCGTCCAACCTGGCCTTGAATGTTTCCAGGGATGGGGCATCCACCACCTCTCTGGGCAACCTGGGCCAGTGTTCCACCACCCTCAGTGTAAAAAATTTCTTCCTTATATCCAGTCTGAATCTGCCTCCTTCTATTTTAAAACCATTACCCCTCATCCTATCACAACAGGCCCTGCTGAAGAATTTCTCCCCATCTTTCCTGT